>MU011932.1:0-11416 GCA_011074415.1 Stictonetta naevosa
ATTTGCTTGTCAGTCAGTAAATTTGCAGAAAGCACTTCTAGCACTATGTTTCAAGCTGCTACAGATACTATAAAGAAGAAAATAATTATGACTCAAACTACTACCGCTGATCCGGGGAACAATCACATGCAAATACGTCCCCTATCCATTCATAAAGGAAGTACTGAGACCAAGAACACAATGGCAAGATGAAAGCGCCTACATGGATTAAATAATTAAGCAAATGGGAACAACTTTGGGAATCAAAGATTTGATTATAGAACTAACTACTTGGTGGTATCATCTTGACCATACGTATTCAGTACCAGAATTGCCCTACACGGTACATCACAGTGTCTCCACATATCACTCTTTTGTTCATCTTGTAGATTTTTTTTTTCTATAAAGTTGGACTTTGCCACATTAGCATGAACGTTGAATTGAAGTTCTCACCTCTTTATTTGGCAAGTTGAAGAGGAACTCTCTGTCAAAGCGTCCTGGTCTCTGTAAAGCAGGATCTATAGAACCTAGTCTATTGCTGGCTCCGACTACCACATTCTCCCCTCTGTTGTCTCTGCCATCCAGAAGTGTCAGAAGTGTTGAGACAATGGAACTAATAAAAAAACATAATTTATTTGACCACTGGTTTTGTTTGGGGGGGGGAACAGGGTATGTGTTTCTGCGTGTAGGTCTGTGCAAACAGGAGGGTTGTGTTTCTGGGGAAAGGGGTGCAACAAAGGGGGGCATTTCTGGGTGGTAGGGGTGCAGAACGCACAAGCCTTATTGCACACCCCTACCCCCAGAAACACCTTCTCCCCTTGTTGCCCACCTCTCCGCCCAGAAACACCCCACTTGTTATGCAGCCCTATCCCCAGAAACACAACCCTCCTTTTTGCGCACACCTACACGCAGAAGCACACATCCCCCCCCCCCCTTGTTGCGCACCCCTATCCCCAGAAAACCTATCCCCAGTTTCGCAGCCCTACCCCAAAAACTAACAACCCCACTGTTGCGCACGCCTAACCCAGAAACACCCCCCCACGATGTTGCGCAACATTACCCAGAAACAATGTCTCTTACGTTTATGTTACCACATAAAGGGAAGATGCCTCTCAGCTGGGTTGTTTTATTTTTTTATTATTATTGTTCTTGGCTTTAAGATACGTAAGTTTCATTTCACGATCTCTTGCAACAGAACATCTGTCCTTTAGAGACAGCTCATTTAAATGTTATAGGCAAGTTTTCTTCAAAACTGTAGGTTAGCATTGTTCATAATCACCTGTTAGGTAATTTGAAAAGGTTATCTATCATCTTCCTTGTCTAGGTTTTCCAGCAATGAATTGCAGAGTATTGTCAAATATCCAGCGTCCACTGCATTATGAGAGACATCTAAAAGAAATAAATATACCGCAGGCTGAGGAGGTCGAAGCTACAAAGTAAAAACTAACAAACCAAAAAATAAAATAAAATAATTCAAAAATCATAT
Source organism: Stictonetta naevosa (assembly GCA_011074415.1). Classification (NCBI taxonomy): domain Eukaryota; kingdom Metazoa; phylum Chordata; class Aves; order Anseriformes; family Anatidae; genus Stictonetta; species Stictonetta naevosa. The sequence goes on from MU011932.1 coordinate 1,466, forward strand.
TAAAAGAAATAGTAGAAGTGTTTAGTCATTAGAAAGGGATGTGGGCAAAGGGAATACTTAGAATAATACAAACTACACATCATGCAATAAAATGAAATTAAACAACCAGCAGTCATGTGAATAGATTTGAACACAATTCCCTGTGGTTAAGAAACCCCATTTGCAATAAGCACAAGTTACGCTTCTGAGTGGAAATCGGATATTTCAGTCTCTCCTTCCAACAGTAAACTCAAACATTAGGTTGTTTTTTTTCATGCCAAATACAGAATTTGCTCTTCAAAACTATTCTTTCTGAATGTGGACAAGGCAATATCCATTAATCTGAGTTCCAATATTCTACCTACAACCTTTTTCCAACCATGTAACAAGCTGTATTTATTCACTTCTAAATATCTTGGCTGCCCTGTTCCAATTCTAATACAAGAGAACAATTTATTTTTACTGTGGTTATAGTGTCATTATGAACAGGACCTCTTTCCAAGCCTTGTTTATCCTTCTAACAAGGATACTACCCCAGCAATTCTAGGTTGATTCCTAGGTAGGATCATGTTTGTGAGATTACTAACTAAAAAACTGAACCCAACTTAATTCTTTCATTATTTCACTACAGGATTTTCAAAACCTCCTGAGAATGTGGGAAAGACCCAGAAACTAGATTGAATCAGACTCAAAACAGACTATACAATGTTAAACTGCACAGGACAGCTACATACATTGTAATTGCCTTTAACTGACAAATTTCTCAATATATACATTTGCCAAAATTCAAATATGAACTTTTCTTTGGTCTTAGAGGACCTTCATGGGAAAATTACTATGTACCACTGCAGTAATATGCAATGTTAATTTCAAATGTATTTATATTAATGTCCAATTTTGTGGAAAATCCCCATGAAAACTTTTTTTTTTTTTTTTTTTTTTTTTTTACCATAGAGTCAGAAGAAGCAATGAATTCCACTGTAGAATTTTGGACCTCTGGACGTGTGTGTGGCTCTCTGGAAGATCGTGTCAGAGGATTATACATAAATTCTTCAGGAACTACAAAACAAAGTTTCCAAAATTTATGTTTGCCACCAACCAAAAACCATTATGGAATCTAAACTAATGCAGACATTACAATTGATTAAAGAAAAATAATTCAGATTAGGATATATAACATTTCAAGTATCCCACATAACATCAAAGGTAAATTGGTAGAAACAAAAAAGCTTTATTTTCAGTAGTAATGTAACTCCGAATTTAAAACTAATGCAAAAGAGTATTTCACAAGAATCTTCAATCTGTATTGTTCATGATAATATCTGGCTTAGATTGCAGACATTAGCTGTCATCATCCTACCATTTGCATATTGCAACAGCAGTTGATGGAGTAAGTTCATTTTATTACAGAAGTAATCAGGGTAATTTGATTACATCCCCTCTGTCTCCCACAGAATTGCAAAAAGACCTATTCCTTCAGGAAATGCACGCTATGTCTGACTTAAAACCTAGAGATTTAAAAAACACATTAAGAACTCTACTATCATTTTAGCATCCACTTGGAGTACCCTATGGACGGATGTGATGCAAATACTTGACAGAGATATTAATGCAAGAATCTTCTGTTACAAAACTTACCATCATTGACTCTGTAGCACAGATTGCATTTCCACCTCCTTTGATCAATGAAAGAAACAAAAGGGTTGATATATGTCCTGCAGGCTCTGCATCTCACTGTCGTGCTTGATGTTATTACTGGCAATTGCTGAAAAGAAACAATGGAAAAACTGTAACAAAAGGTATGGAATACATTTTATGGGTAACATTATTGTACAGTCCAGTGCAGAAAAGCTTCAAAAGCCTAGATACTATATTGCCAGAGTGGGAGACAGACCTGGAGTAACGACACAACCTCGATGCGAGTATAATGGTTCTCCTTTATTGCATATTCTAACAAAGTATATATAGGCTACTCTCTACAGCACGCGCCGACAACAACTTATCATTGGTCTAGCTTCTCTGTGCACGTCTCTAGCACTAATATGATTGGTACAACGGTGTCGTCTCTCCTCCTGAACATAGTTCCGCATATTCTAGTTGTAACATCACTCAAGGTTATCAGCCCTGGGCCTACATTATCTTCACAGTCCTTCAAAACCTGAGTTGCTCATTGTAATTAAATCATGCCCCTTCTCACTTAACCATGACTCCACAATTCCCCCTTCTATTTTTGAGCAACCAAACGCTTTCTATAGATTTTTCTATCAAGCATTGCAGACATTGCAATAAGCAAGGCACAATAAGCAACAGGGTGAAAATCACATGCAGGATTACGATTGTAAAGTAGCGTGCCTACTAGAATCTACATCAGTCAACAAGCCACTAAACACTAGAGATGGTGCTTCGCAGCGATGCTGCTTCTCATTCACACAGCACAATCACACAATCACGCAAAGAGGCCTCTTGCACTTTTCATTCATACCACAAGAAAATATCACTTAAAATAATTTGTCCGCGGCTTCAGGAGGTCCTTGTCTACTCCCGTGGTGAGTGGCTGAGAGTGGAGACCCTTCCGAGGAAAATGCTCGGGGTGCACCTAGGGGCATCCATTCCACAGTTGATCCCACAGCCGAGCAGAGCTGCTCCTGGCACAAGGAATGATGCTATTATGGTTCTGTATAATTACACCAAAGAGATGCATTGCAATAAGGAGCGGGTATGGCATTGACGGTTTGTTTCATGGTTTGGTTTTTGCCCATGTAATTGAACCTTACACATTATGTGGCTGTTACACTTCCCAGGATATCTAATTCCTGTGGCTCTAGGGGCACTCACAGCAAGTAGACAGTCCAGTCTTATTTGCCCTGGTAACCCACATATTTTCCCTAGGCTCAATGTGATGGAGGGCCATCATTATCGGGATTGCTATCTCCAGAATCAGGATTCTGTTCATCTTGATTGCCGGACCGATCCCAACGATCCAGCTCAGGCTTCACCGCTCGGGTAGGCACCCACACCAGTCCGTGATCTGTGGAAACACACATATACCCTCGACCATTAAAAATAACTGGAACAGGCCCTTCCCAGATCCCGGTGGCCGGATCTCTGTACATCACTTTAAACTGTGGTAGGGTCATTGTTCTATTAAACTTGAGATTCTGGTGGTGTATCATCACTGGTGGTTCTTCTCGATCACCCATCAGACACAGATAATTCAAGGTAAAAAGTGCTTGGTACAGTCTTTGCTGTGCCTCAGTTTCTACCCCCTTTTGCTTATTCAGATAGTCTTTTAGGACTTGATGAGTACGCTCCTTGCCCTGTCGGTGAGTGTGGAATCCCTGTCACGTGGTTGACACCCCATTTTAACATAAATGTCCTGACTTTATGACTAATACATGCAGGCCCATTATCTGTCTCGATCTCCTCAGGGACTCCTAACACTAAGAAGCAAGCAAGTAGATGTGCACACACATCATGCGCTTTTTCGCCTGGCAATGAGGTTGCCCATATCATTTTTGAAAAGGTGTCAACTGTTACATGAACATATTTTAGCCTACCAAATTCGGGAACATGTGTGACATCCATTTGCCACAACTCTAGTGCCTTTAACCCTTTTGGGTTAACTCCTTGTCCTATTCCTGGCCCGTGGTTCCCACATTTAGGACAGGCCTGAACTATAGATTGAGCTTCATTTTCTGTCAACTCAAATTGCCTCCGTAGGCCTTTGGCGTTCTGGTGGAAGGTCTCATGACTTTGTCTAGCCTGTTGAAATTTGTCCATTGGGGGTGCGTGGCACACTGGACTGACCAGGCTGTCAGCCAACTGATTACCTTGCCCCAAACCGATATTCCACTGATGATTTCGCACATGTATAACGCAACAGGCCTTAGTTCGCTGCGAGAGCGTGGACCTTAATTGGATGAATAGCCTCCCTAGTCGAGGGTTAGTGGTCTCCCTAAGCAGGGCATCTTCTAGGTGCGGAACTATGCCAGCAACATATAACGAATCTGTCACAACATTCAAAGAATTATTCAGCCAGTTATTTAAGGCCCAAACCACCGCAGTCAGTTCTAATGTTTGTAGAGAGTCCTGAGCCTGTCCTTCTATAACATGTTTACACCACTGACCCTTTTCTTGCCAGACACAGGCTGCTCGCCGCAAGCGCTTTCCTGCATCTGTATACACCGTAAGACCATAGGCCAATGGGTCCTTTTGAACCTTAGTTTTCTCCATCCATTGATTACGTTTCAGAACCTGCCATAGCCTTCCCTTTGGCTGCTGCGAGTGCACTTTACCCCCATAACTCCACAAAGCTTCCTGTATGGGGGTTGCATTCCGCAGCCACCACTCTAAATCAACTGCGTTAACAGGTATACTAATATCATCTGGCTCTTGTCCACTCATTTCTACAATTCTTGCTCTGCCTTTCCTTATCAACTCTCCCACTGCTTCTGGCCGTGTTTGACTACTAGTTTTTGGTTGTACACTTAAAAATACCCACTCTAAAATTCTAAATACATCCCCAACCCCATCACATTTGTCAATGTCACAGATAGAGGAGGAGGAAGATTTCCCCTTTTTGTTTTGCCATTGACAGATGACCGCATAAGGTGAGTCCTCAGCATTGCACAATAATGGAGAGATAGGCAGTTCCAAGATGCGTTGACTTGTCCACACTTCTTGTAGCTTCTGTATAATTCGTTGCAATGCAGCCTGTTGTGCTGCAGACAGAGTAACCACATCAGCTGGATGCTGTCCTCACAGAAGCGCAGTCAGAGGCGCAATGTCCGTATTGGAGATACCAACACAATTGCGTACCCATTGGATGTCCCCTAACAACGTTTACACATCAGTTAATGTCCATATTTTGGTTGCTAGTTCTGTCTTCTGAGGGCGAATCTTTGCATCTGCTATGGACCACCCAAGGTATTTCCACGGGGCTGTGTGTTGCACTTTTTCGGGGGCAATTACAAGTCCTTTCTTAGATAGAGTGTCAGCTAACTGTTTCAAAGAGTCCTCCGTAAACGGCTCTTGCTGACAGCAGAGAATGTCGTCCATATAATGGTAAATTTTTGTACTAGGCCATTGTTTCCTGAGAGGCTGCAACACCCAATCCACATATAATTGACATAGAGTAGGTGAGTTTTTCATGCCTTGTGGCAAGACTACCCATTCATAGCAATCGGCAGGTGCCGCTTTATTAATCGCTGGTACAGAGAAGGCAAATCTCTGCGTATCTTGAGGATGCAAAGGAATAGTAAAGAATGACCCCACTCCATCGCGTGGGCCTAACTGGAGCCGGTGGGCCAGCGGGGGGAAGTGGAGGAGTGGTTTCCTTTTCGCTCAACAGGGAGTGATCCGCTACTGTTGCCTTCCCCTTTAACCGCAGGTCCAGATCCTCAAGGCGCTGCAAAACTGCTTGTAACAACTTTTCCGTATTTTCCAGGGGAGGTTCTATATGGTCGTGGCTAGGTGGGTGTCCAGGGGTGCTACTTCTGCAAGCGGCTCAGATCTCTGCTTTGGCCTGGCCCCGCCAACTTCCGCTTTTTCCGTGCTCGATGGTGGGTCCGGTGGGACTTCCGCATAATGTGGGGGCGGCCCGTTACCCGGCCCTTCACCGTCAATGCGCGATAGGAGTTCGGATACCGTCGAGCATGAAACCCCGGTCATTCCTTTAACCGCAGGGAGCCCAAAGATACGCGCAAGAGTCCCGGGTTTTCTTTCAGAGTCCCCAGATTTTATAGGGGCCATCCCCGGGATTAGCATTTGAGCAGCGGCACAGGCTACTTCCCTTTCTGCCTTCATGGCCTTTAGTGTCTCTAATACCGTTCGCCACAACTTGCGGACAGTTTTCACCTCCTTTTCATCTTTTGAATCCCTCGTTATAGTCCTTTCCCACATGGTATTCCCGAACTCCCACCATTCCGTGACATAGAACATCAGGGTCGTCTCTCTAAAATGTCCCCATCGCTGTCCCAGCTTGATCAGCTTAATCAATTTCTTTCCCGTTGTCTCGATACCTTTCTTAGAGAGAATTCTGATGAGCAATGTCACCGCCACCTGTACTTCCATGGCGTCGTCCTCTGAGGGGCAGGGAGCGACGCAGACCCGTGCTTGCAAGGCAGCACTCCTCTCAGCCGTTACGTTTCCCACTCCCCTCCTCTTGCTGCTTACCGCAGTCTCGGAGAACTCAGTCGAGCTGAACTATCTGGCGAGTAACCATCCTCTGCTACCAGATGCCGGAGTGAGAGACAGACCTGGAGTAACGACGCAACCTCGATGCGAGTATAATCGTTCTCCTTTATTGCGTATTCTAACAAAGTATATATAGGCTACTCCCTACAGCACGCGTCAACAACAATTTATCATTGGTCTAGCTTCTCTGTGCACACCTCTCTAGCACTAATATAATTGGTACAACGGTGTTGTCTCTCCTCCTGAACATAGTTCCGCATATTCTAGTTGTAACATCACTCAAGGTTATCAGCCCTGGGCCTACATTATCCTCACAGTCCTTCAAAACCTGAGTTGCTCATTGTAATTAAATCATGCCCCTTCTCACTTAACCATGACTCCACACTCTATCATCTTTCATTCTATCTTTTTTAGGCCATTTTCATGTAGCAATTACAATGCCTATTAAAAATTCCCTTACAAATTGTAAGTAATATTTAAAATTATCTTAATCCAATCTCATTAATCCTCAATAAAATAAAATCTTTAATGAAATCAAATTACACAGTTATGATAACATGGCTACTATGGTAAGAGATATTATCAAAGACAGGATGACTTTGTTTGACTAACAGTTCTAGACAGCAAACACCGAGGTCAGGACGTTAAGATTGTGTATAATGTTCTTCAAGTCACATCTATGTTGACCTTTTTCCTGATATGAACTGCATCTCTAAGACGACAAGAGCTGGCCTTGACTCAGGCCACTGAAGAAATCAACAAGTCACTCCAATACACAATTATCTCAATATACACTTACTTCAACAACCTGTCTTAGCTGCCAAAGATGTGTGTTTATGCATGTAGGTGTGCACAAAAAGGAGGGTTGTGTTTCTGGGGACAGGGGCGCGCAATAAGGCGGGGGGGATCCGCCGCAGCATAAGGTGACTTGCCGGGGGTTGCCGAGCAGTGTCTGCCAGTGCTCGCTAGTGGTCGCCGGGGGGGTAGGCCGCGGAGCCGTGGTCCCGCCGGAGCTCGCCTGGTGGGGTCCGTCACGGTGCACGAGGACCCACTGGGGCCCACCAGTTGTCACTGGGTGCGTCCACAGCGGCGACCGGGATGCTTCCGAGTGTCGCTGGTGGGGATCCGCCACGGGAACCAGTGGCCCGGCGGAGATAGTCAGAAGGGAGCCTCCGCGGCGCCCAGGGATCTGCCGGGGGATGCTGGCGGGGGTTGGCCTCGGAGATCAGGGGTGAGTTACGCCGCCCGGCGACAGCGCGGGGCCTGGGAGGCTGTCGCCAACCGTGTTCCGCCGAACGCATGCTCCAGAACTGGTGCCCGGGTCAGGCGACCGAATCTGGGAACCAGCTCTGCGGACCAGCCCTGGGCAGCAGGTCTGGAGAGCAAGTCTGGTCACCAGGACTTGAGACAAGCTCTGGGGACCAGGTCTTCGGAACAGCTCTGGGGAGATCTGGACCTGGTGTAGGAACAAGATCTGCAGAGCTGGTCTTTGGACAAATTGTGGGGACCAGCTCTGGGAACCAACTGTGTGGACCAGAGCTGCGGAACAGTTGTTCTGAGCAGGTGTGGCAAGCAGGTCTTGGTACCAGCTCTGGGCAGCAGGTTTGGTGACTCCCCCCCCCCCGTTGTTCGTCACTGGGCGTCCGCAGCGGCGCCTTGGTGCCCGGCGGGGGTTTCCGGCCGATGTCTGCCAAGGGGATCGTAGGCCCGCCGGGCATAGCCGGCAGAGATCAGCCAAAGGGCCTGAGGACCGGCTCGGGATCATTGGCACGAGTCCTCCGCAGCGCCCGGGATACCAATGGGGATCGCAGCCGAGGAACCACCAATGTTCCGCCGGGAGTCGTAGCGTCGGGTCCGCCGCGGCGCACGGGGTCCGCCAGGCGTCACCTGCTGGTGTCCGCCGTGGGCCGTGGAGTTCGCCGCTCGGCATCCGCGAGGTACCTGGGGTCCGCCGGGGGTCGCTGGCCGGCGTCCGCCCACCGCTTGCCCGAGAAACACACACCCCACAGTGTTGCCCACACCTGCCCTTAGAAACACACACACTTGTCCTCAGGGCTGCTCCCGAGACCTGCTTCCCAGACCTGCTCACCTGATCTGATCCCCAGACACTGTCTCCAAAACTGCTTCGCAGATCTGGTACCCACTCCTGGTACACAGAAAATCTCCCCAGAGTGGGTCCCCAGCGCTGGTTCGCAGAGGTAGTTCGCAGGGCTGCTCCACAGAGCTGCTACCCAGACCCGCTCCCCTGATCTAGTCCCCACACCTTGTCCCCAGATCTGGTCCCCAAACCTGCTCTCTAGATTTTGTCCGGAGATAATTTCCCCAGACCTGGTCCCCCAGATCTGATCCCCAGATCGGGTCCTCAGACCCGGACCCCAGAGCTGCTTCCCAGAACTGCTACCCTGACCTGCTCCCCACACCCGTTCGGAAGATCTGGTACCCAGAGTTCGTCCCCAGATCTGGTCGCAAGATCTGGTCCCCAGAACTGGACCAAAGACCGGGTCCGCAGACCTACATAAGTCCGGGAAGCAGTGGTGGGGACCAGCTCAGGGGACCAGATGTTGGGAGCCCAGGTGTGGGTAGCAGGGCTTGGGAGCAGGTCTGGGAGAGCAGCTCTGCCGAGCAGGCCTGGTGCCCAGGTCAGGCTACTAGATCTGGGAAGCAGCTCTGGGGACTAGCCCTGGGCAGCAGGTCTGGTCACCAGGACTTGGGGACAAGCTCTGGGGACCAGGTCTTCAGAACAGCTCTGGGGAGATCTGGACCTGGTGTGTGGACAAGATCTGGAGAGCTGGTCTGTGGACAAATTGTGGGGACCAGCTCTGGGAACCAACTCTGTGACCAGAGCAGCGGAAGAGTTGTTCTGAGCAGGTGTGGCAAGCAGGTCTTGGTACCAGCTCTGGGCAGCAGGTTAGGTGAGCTCCCGGTGTTCGTCACTGGGCGTCCGGCATGGCTCCTTGGTGCATGGTGGGGATCTGCGGCCAGGGTCCACCACGGGACAGGAGGTCCGCTGGGGATTGCCGGTAGGGATCCTCCGCGGTGCCCGGGGACCTGCCGGCGTTCGCTGGCGCGGGTCTGCCGCAGCGTACGGCGACTTGCTGGGGTTGCCGAGCAGTGTCTGCCGGTGCTCGCCAGTAGTCGCCAGGGGGGTAGGCAGAGGAACTGTGGTCCCGCCGGAGCTCACCTGGTGGGGTCCGTCGTGGTGCGGTGGATAGGGTTACGTTTAGGGTGGATAGGAGAAAGTGGTGCTGTGTGTGTTGTCTAGGGTCCTACTTAGGGTTCGGGTCAGTGTTCCAGTTAGTGTTACGTTTAGGGTTTCATTGAAAGAGCGAAGGCACAGAGACCTGTTGCGTGTGGGGTTGCGTATCGGCTCCCCAAGGGAGTTCAGGTGTACCCAAAGGCTGCCGGTGAGAGCACTTTTTGATGGGAGAAAGTGGCGCCGTACTTGTTCTCTAGGGTCCTACTTAGGGTTCGGCCCATGGTTCTGGTCGGGGTTACGTTTAGAGTGGTTTGGAAAGAGCGAATGCGCAGAGTCCTGTGCCAGTTGGGGTTGCGTAAAGGCTCCCGAAGGGAGTTCAGGTGTACCCAAAGGCTTCAGTTGGGAGCACTTTTAATGGTAGAATGTGTCGCCGTACGTGTTATCTAGGGTCCTACTTAGGGTTTGGCTCAGTGTTCTGGTTTGGGTTACATTTACGGTAGTTTGGATAGAGCGAAGGAGCAGAGTCCTGTGGCGTGTAGGGATGCATAAAGTCTCCCCACGGGGATTCAGGTGTACCCAAA
>JAACYO010021060.1:0-18633 GCA_011074415.1 Stictonetta naevosa
TTCTGAGACCCACTGCTCTTCCCAAATTATTTTACGTGGCAGGTGTCCCTCAGCCTTCATGACAGCCTTCACCTGGTTAAGTACCTGATCTCTCACCTTGAAGCTACAGCCAAATTAGGCCCTATGTATGAGTGTGTTTGTGGACTGCATATATCAGGTTAATCGCTTTAAAAGTTGAGGGGTTTTAGGAAAGCATGGTGGATGTCCCCAGCAAGTAGTTACTGCCTTGGTGTGGAAGTTGCTGTGGCCTGGCAAATTGGCTTGGTGTGTTAAGTCCTGGTGCTGAGCAGCTGAAGTAATCAAACAAACTGCCTATGCTTCCCATCTGCCCGTGCCTAAGTAGAAGTGTGTCTGTGTCCCATAGTGAGCCTGCAGATCCTACAATACAGGGGCCTGCACAGTGGCTGCACCCTGGAAAGGCCTGGCTGAATGTTGTGGGCAAGGCAAATGTACTCACAGAGCAGCCTTGTGAGCTGCCGTTTGTCAGTGTTCTGGGAAATCTTCCAACCTAAACCAGCTGTGCATTGAAGTCAACGGTTTGCTGTGTCCTGTTCTGATAAGTAAGAGAGTCTCTGGTTCTGTGATCCTCACGCTCCCCCTCTTTCTTCTTCAGCCATTGCTCCTTTGTCTTAGAGGAGCTGAAGTTCCTGCCTGTTGATGAGAAGAGCAGGGATCACAGAGCCCGATGCCTGTGGTTCCTGGACATCCTTATTAAGTTCAGCTTCCTGAAAGTCATCAAGAAGAAGCCTAAGACAGTTTTCGGCTCTTGGCCTTTTCAGCTACCTGCTGGAACCTGGTTTGCAATGACTGCAGCAGAAAACAGTAAAGCTGCCCAGAGTTAGCTGTTCGATAAACAGCCCCTTGCAGCAGTTGTAGTTCCACCTATGTCATGGTGAGGTTGAGGATCTTCATGTTGTTGTCGGGTATTAGGTCTGCATCTAATGGAAGATGGATGTCTAATCCTTTTCAGTCCCTTTCTAGCAGTCACACATCAGAGTGGCGCCATGAGATGCTCTTTGTAGGAGATAAGGTCGCTTAGATTGGAATTTGAGATTCGTTTTTGTTTATTGATAGGTTATGGTTTCTGTACTTATAGACATGTTTTATATTTTCAAGCTTTACTCTGGGAGTAGGGAAGCTGGAAATTGTCAGCTCTTTCCCTTTTCTAGCCTCTACATGCCAGATGCAAGAGGCATACAGTAAACATTACATACTTTATATATCTCTCTGTTCTCTTGAGTGTCAGGGTTTTCATTATCCTTTACTTTACAGCTCAGTGTGTGAATCCCAGTAAAAGGGCAGGAACTGCTTTTTTCAAAAACACCACACAAAATGTTTTGGTTGAGATTTTCAGGTCTTGGTATATTTCACAGAATTCTTGTATGTGATTCTCATTCTCGGTCCTGAAAACTCCAATGGTAGCATTTTCAGTGGCAGGGGAATGATATATGAGGAAGGGGTAAGCCTGTCTGTGGAGATCTTCCTGCATAGCTGGAGACAAAGGAGTCATCCTGTAGGAGTTAGCTGAGGAGGCTAGAAATGGATGTTGAAAATGACTAGCTTGGTGCTAATAGGAGTTTGTTAATGTGGTTTCAGTTTTAATCATCTACCTGACAGGGCTATCTATTAAGAGACAGGAATCTATTAAAAGAAAAGTTTGTGTAGTTGCCCATGTAGTGTGTATTTTAATCTGTCTAGTATGGAGGTGGGACATCCCATTTGGTAGAGGTCATGAATGCTGTAATAAGGAACATGCTGTTATGATGGTTGATTGACACTGTGAGGAAGAGTACATGCCTCTTGTTTCACTGCAAAAGCCCTTTCTATCCTAGATCCAATGGGTCCGGAATGTCCACACATTATGATCAGGAAACTCATGAAGAACTTCACCTCACTGACCTACAACAATGGCAGGTAAGGAACTTTGTTTGCTGTGACGTTCTTGAGGTTGAGCTATAGCAGAATTCCGCTTGAAGGACCATGGTGTCATTATCAGGAAATCTACCAAAATGGAAGACAGCAGAAGCTTCTTGAGTAGCACCCCGGACTGTGTAGAATAGTTTTATGACCGATGATGGTCCGTGGACAGTGCAAGTCTACAATGTGACTGGGAGAAGCAGAGTCATGCGTGCAAAAGCATGTGCCTGTGAATTTAGCTATCCTGACCAAATGGCATGCCTGTCTGTTTCTGGAGCTCACTCCCCGAATGCAGGATAGGAGAACATATGCTTGTGTTGCAGCTCACTCAACTGCGTGGAGAAAATGGGTAGCTGTCTACACACACTTCACTGTAAAGCAAGGCAGCTGACAGGTAGCTATGCCAGCTCTTCCACCATCTCAGAGCAGGGTTGGGACAGAGGCAGAGCAGTGGCTAAATAATGGTGCTTCTTCACATAGCTTAATTAACATAAAAGGGACCCTTTAGCATGAAGTAGACCCAACTTATTTGAATTCTCCAGACCTACGCTGACAAAACCACATAAAGATTTGTGCTGCTTAACCCCTGGGCTGAGACCAGTGCAGGCTGATGTACAGAAACTCGTGCCATTGCACGTGTATATTTACAGGCCAAAGAGTTCAGCTTAAGTTTTGCCCAAGCATTACCCAGCCAGCAGTGATAAAGTTGGTTGCGGTAAGATGGGTTCTCATTCTGCCAGGGAGGTCAGACAGGACAAGTCATCACCTCGCGACAGGAGCAGACTGGGGGCTAGGAAGCTCATCCTTTCCAGTAGCGTCAGAGACACTTGCTGAGGCAGCTGTTGGAGGCTGCCTTTGACCAGATGGCCATTGGCTGCTACCTTACGAAGAATGCCTTTTATAACTAAGCAGTGATGAATCTGGATAAATGTTTTCAGTGGTCCTGTTGAGAGGAAGCACCAAAGTACTGGCAAGAGTGCACAGTATTCTAATTCTTGCCACAGTGCCTTTCCTGCAGTCAAGGAGTCAACAGCCTCTGCACAGAAGAGGCACAACTGCTGTTGCTCAGCCATCATGCAGCAGCACTGTTGCTGTCAGACTGAAATTAACAGAGAATTTGGGTCCACATGGGTGAGCATTTGTCTATGAGGACTCAAACTGTTGGCAAACAATCAAAATAAATGCTTCCAAATTTGCTCTGTGTGGACTGTCTGTTAAAGTAGCCATTAGTAGTTATACTGAATACCCTCAGAGCAGCTTCTCTTTGCTTTCCTCCTTCAAGGGATCAGAGTGCCAGAGAGACAGAAGTGTCATTAGTTGGTGCTTTTGTCAAGGCCATAAAGCAAAAAACAACTCCAGAGGCCTTTGCTTTTGAACAGAAACATGAGCAGCTTGTGAGAAAGACAAAGAAGTCTGTGAGGTCCCCATGAACAGGGATATTTGTTGCTTAAAGCTCTTTTTTCATGTCTAGGAAATGTCGATCATCGTTAGCAGAGGCTCCAGTTCTCTCTGTACCTCATGGGGCTTGTGGTTTGGGTTCACTAACACTCAGTATTTCATGTGTTCTCCCTCTTGCCATTCAGTGCCCAGAATGTAATCTCTGCATCAATGAAGACTAAAATCACATCATACGTCATCGCGTTGGCTCTGCACATTAACAAATTCCAAATAGACCTCACCATCCTGCAGAATGGCATGAAGCTCCAAGAAAGCAGGTGAGTCATCATGTTTGTTCACACCTGCTGAGATGCCTGTGGTCCTCACACAAATAGTCCCCCAGGGAAGGGAGCTCTGGAGTCTCTCTTGCACCTGAGTAGTGCAGTGCCTGCTGTGAGAACCTTTTGCTGTAATTGGGCATTGGAGTGTGTTGAAGCTTTCTTTTCAAGCCCTACGACTTGTAAAGGAGGGTGGTTATACATCTCAAGCTTTGTGATGGTGCTTATCGCAATGCACCCTCAGGTGCATTAAGAGGATGTTCATCTACATAGCAGGCAGGGAAGCTGAGGCGGGCAGCACCCAAATGGCCAGCTGGGGCAGATTCCAGCAGAAAACCTACCCAACTGCTTCCCAGCCCCATTTCTTCCCTGACAAGCCTCAGCACTCTTCACTTTCCTGTCCCTGATACACCTTCTTTCTGCAGAGTTCTGGTCCCTGCTAGCTACCAGTCTGAGTGCAAGCCCAGCTTTGTAGCAGACTGCAACAGGAAGACTTGCAACAGGTTGTTGTCTCACAGTCAGATAGTAAGTTGGTGGTAACATGGAGTAATCCCATGCTCCTGAAACTTCCTCACTCAGGGGTTGGAACCAAGGAAATTGTTTTGTTTCTGAAATGGCGATAGACTTGGGGACATCTCTTGATGTGCTAGCAACACTTTGCCTAATGCAGCCCAGAATACCGTTAGCCGTTTGCAGTGATGGCACGTTCCTGACTAATGCTCAGCATGGTATCCACTGGGATTCCTAGGCCTCCAAAATCTGCAAAGCTGCTTTTCAGCTGGGTGGTCCCCAGCATGTCCTGACGCCTAGATTGCAGCACGTCCCTCTGCTGTATCTGCCACTCCTCCCAGTGCCACGTCAAGGGTCGAGAGCACGAGTGGGTAGAAACAAGCTTGCAGAATAAGCAACTGGGCAGACAATGCTTGCTGTGTGAGATTTGTTTTGGAAGTTGCTCCCTAGGCTTTAATTTTCCATAGAAAAGTAATGATTCCCCCGCCAAGTGGTGTCTCTGCCGTTAGCTGCAAGACATGCCTATGCCAGCAGGTGTCAGCCAGAGCCTCCTCCAGCTCCTCCGGCTAGAACTCCTTCATTACAGTTTGCGCTGCAGAATAAATCAGGAATTGATCAGCACCGATCAGCCAGTCTGCTGAGCTTGCTGGGAAATTGCCCAACAAGCAGGCATGAGCTCAACAAGCAGCTTGTTAACGCTGTCCGGGAATGGGTCAGGTGGCCCTGTTAGGAGCTGTTCAGCCATGCATGTATCTCTGTCGCACCCCATCCTGTTCTGTGAGTCATGGTGACTCTTAAGGACGTTTGCTGCCTAGCTCAACCACACTGGTCTTTTCTATCAGGATTCTTTAGAGACGATGCTGCTGTAAAGGAGCTGCAAATGGTCAAAAGCCCTTTGCTACAACAAAAAATGACATTGTAGAGTATTCTGGGCCTTCTTGTTGAGGGACATAATCTCAAGATCCTAGGAAAACTGAAAATTATCAGAGCCCTTAGCCACATCTGGGCTTTGCAAGCTGTATAGTCAGACCTGATGCAGAAACTTTGGATTTTTTCTGCAAGTCTGCTCTTTGTTCTTAGATAACCTGAGAATGATCAAAACCACAAGCTTGGCACACTGTCTCTCCCCTTGCCTGTGCAGAAGACATCAGAGAACCAAAGGAAGTGCAAGAAGATGCACTAAAATATCTGAGAGGTCTGAGCAGGTGTGAAAAAGTTCCCTTCAGAACAGTCACCCTGCACATCAGAGTCATGGGGGTGCTTTTCTCTGCTGTGTTTGGTTGTCCAGCATTACTACACAATCTCACTGAAGTCACGGTGTTGGGCTGGAACCGGTGTTCGCTTCATTAAACTGCTGATCTTTTCTATTAATAAACAAACAAACAAACAAACAAAAAACCTCTAATAAACCCTTTGTCTTTCTTCCTGTCTTTATGAAGATAAAAGGATGTAGAATGTGCCAGAGCAAGAGGATACTGGTTGAAACTGCAAGTGCTCCACTGACTGCTTACTTCTGGCAACACAGCAGTCAGCTCATGGCCAGTTTTACTGTATTGACACAAATGCAATGTAGAGAGCACAGAAAGGGAGAGGGAGAAAAAAACCAAAGTTTTATTCATGCACAATTTCAGCTCCAAGTGTTTCTCCAGAAGTTTCGGTATAATTCTGTCTTCACAAAGTGTAAATATATACTGAATAGACAAAGCATTTCTGTCACTTACACTAACCTAGCTGAAACCAGTCTTTTAATTTTCTTTCTGTCTGAGAGCAGCATCCCTGGTTCTGGGAAAATGTGTTGATTTAGTCCAAAGAGGAGAAGGACTCACCCACAGTGTGTCTCGCTATTAGCCACTGCCATTTGGAAAGCAGTTGTTCTCCTTCCCAGTAACGTAGCGGAGTTCTTCACTACTGAAAGTGCTGAGGTTAGTGTGGCTGTTGGGGAAGGGGAAATGAGATCTCATTTTTGGGGAGAGGGGTGCTCCCCAACGCAGGACAGTCCTGCCAAAGGGGCTCTGTCAGATGAGAGTCACACAAAGCATAGGTAACCTAGAGGGACTTAATGCCCCAAGTCAAGTACTCATCATGATGAGAAGCTCGACATGAGCTGGCAATGTGTGCTTGCAGCCCAGAAAGCTGCTTGTACCCTGGGCTGCACCAACAGCAGCATGGCCAGCAGGGCGAAGGAGGGGATTGTTCCCCTCTGCTCTGCTCTCGTGAGACCCCACCTGGAGCCCTGCACTCAGCTCTGGGGCCCCCAGCACATGAAGGGAACCGAAGTATTAGAATGAGACCAGAGGAGACCATGAGGATGATCAAGGAACTGGAGAACCTCTCCTAAGGAGACAGGCTGAGGGAGCTGGTGATGTTCAGCCTGGAGAAGAGAAGGCTCTGGGGAGACCTTACAGTGGACTTCCAGTGCCTAAAGGGGGCTACAGAAAATCTGGGGAGAGACTCTATGTCACGGGGCAGAGGGATAGGACAATGGTTAAGGGCTTGAAACTAAAAGCGGGTAGATGAGGTGATCTAGAAAGAAGAACTCCTTTACTGGGAGGCACCAGCACAGGCTGCCCCGAGGAGCTGTGGCTGCCCCATCCCTGGCAGTGCCCAAGGCCAGGCTGGATGGGGCTGGGGGCAGCCTGGGCTGGTGGGAGGCATCCCTGCGCATGGAAGGGGGTTGGAAGTGGGTGGTCTAGAAGGTCTCTTCCAACCCAAGCCATTCTATGATTTCTTAAAAGCAATCTGCCCTGTACAATCTTTCTCATGCCAAATAATCTTAGGTATTTATTTCCCCTTAGTACAAAAGACATTTGATTTCCTTAGCTGCCACTGACGAGTCCAGAGAAGAGCAAACTTTGAGACTGTTCTCCAAGAAAACACAATTCAGGCAGAGCAGAATGTGATGGGATGGTTTTGTCCAGACAGGAGAGAGAGCCATGAAGAGCAAAAGAGGCTGATCATAATTGCAAAGGGTATTTAACTCCCAACAAGCTAAAGTTAACTCCAGTGACAGCAAAAAGCATTAAGCATCTTCCAGGATGATGGTGTCTATCCACAGGTAAAATCATGCTTTCTGGGGAGCACACTCAAGAGAGTATCAATTGAAAGGGAGATTAAAAAGGTTACCAAAATAAAATAAACACTTGTTTCATCCTGTAGATAATGCTTACTAAACCCTCTTCTCTGAAATAGACCATTATGGATTGCCCGTTTTTCTGAGCCGTTTCCCATCTCCCCATCTTCTTTTTCTTCTGTCTTCTTCAAGAATGTGTTTCCACTTAGATTCCTACTGATCCACTTGCTTTGGTTTTGTATTTTGTCACTTGAATCTTTCTATTTAGTAACACTTCCACCTAAGATTGATATTAGTGCTCTTTCTAGATGAAGTTATCCCAAATAATTTTGCATTTTTTTACCTCTTTAGTTTATTTATTTATCTATCTATCTATTTATTTATTTTTACAACAGCAAGAGGTTTGTCTGTATTTTTATATGACTGCCATGAAATCCTGTTGCTAAGCAGGGAACAAAATCAATATAGAAGGCAAGCCATACCAGCTCACCTTTGAATTGCTCTATGCTTTTTCCTTTTTTCTAAACTCTTTTCATTTAACAGTTTTCTGCAGTTAATTTCTGATGTGACTTTGAGCCTAGTGTTTTGTATTTCAACATATTTCTAGACTGTAGGTCACCTCAACGGGAGAGGCACCTGGCTCTGCAGAAAATGTGAGGAATCAGGCTGCTTTGTTCAAACAGGGCAAACTCCTCTCTGGTTTTCTTGTTTCCACTTAAAACATTTCACTCGGGCTTGGATTAGGTCAATAAATCTAAATCTAACCATTCTGAAAGTGAAATCAAAATGTGCACGTGTTGCTTTGCCCAACTTAGCCAAAGCAGCGCCAGACTGCGGATAGGCAAGGCTTGTGCCTGCCCTCTGCTCTGCCTCAGGGCAGCCTTCAGATGCCTGTGCTATCTAACCGGATTGCCGAGTGACATTAAGCCACACAGACTGCTTCGGGATGCTTTCAAGGCTACCTGTCTAATCGGTCAAATGCTGATTTGTATCAAAGGAATAAAATGCAGCTGGAGAGGTACTGCAGTCTGAGTTACTAGAACACGGCTCACAACTGGAAAAGAGTTTTAGAGCATTCTTTGAGCTGAGGGTCTGCTATGATCAAGCAATGGCATTTCAAAGCACGTTAATCACCCATGACCAAAGGGACAGTGGGGGACAGCAGGGCATGGGGACGGCACCAGGAAAAGGGAGGGAAGGCAGCAGCATGCCCGGGGCTGTGCCAGCTCTGGTTTGAATCACACCAAGACTTTTGCTGTGGTCTGTTCAATTTCTTTTATTGTTCTTTATTTCATCCCCCGCAGGAGCCCTGCTAGAGGCGCCTGGGGGGTGGCCTCTTGCAGGGCTGGGGAGAGTCTTGGGCACTGCCCGCCCGGGTGCGCTTCCTGGGGCGCCGGGACCCCCGAGATGAGTGGTGAGGAGTGGAGGGGCTGCGCCTGCAGCCCCGGGCAGAGGGACCTGCTGCTGCCTCCTGCTGGGGCTCTTCACGGGGCTCTTCCTGCTCCCGGGGGTGGTCTGCAGCTGGCACTTCGCCAGGACCCCCACGCCGCAGCATGCTGGATGTGCCAGGGAGCTCCTCCGCGTCAGGCTCTGCAGAGCTGCTGGAGGGCGCGGGGCTGCTCCTGAAGGCTCCCTGCGCTGGAGCAGTGTGACCAGAGGCAGCTGCAGGTCTGGCCTCCTGCGCCCTGGCAGCGCGGCTGCTCTCGAGGCCCAGCAGCCTCCGTGCCTCCTCGCCGCAGAGACCCACGATGGTGCTGACGAGCCCATCGATGAGCGGCACGGTGAGGGGCCCCAGGCCAGGCTGTGTGTGCTGCACCATGGCGTCCCTGTCCAGCCCCATCACACACAGGGAGTGCAGGAGGAAGCTCTCCGCAGCTCTCGCCTGCCACCAGCGTGTTCCATAGATGGCTGAGAGCTCCCTGCGAAGCCAGGGCAGCACAGGGTTGAGGATGTCCCTGTGCTCCCTGAACAGCACGGCCCAGTCCTCGGGCAGGAGGCCTCCCACTGCAGCGCGGGGATCGGGCTCCGCATCCCTCTCCTGGGCTGGCACAGAGGAGGGAGCCGGCGCTGCAGGGCTGGGGGGGGCGGTGGCGCTGCCTGCCTGGAATCCAACAGGTACGGGCACTGCGGGAGGGGAGACGATGCATTCAAGGTAGTCTTCCTCTCCCCGCACGGAAACCTTGATGGTCTTCATGCCCGTCCTGCAGAGTGGGCAGCTGGCCTTCAGTCTTGCCCAGCGCTGGATGCAGCCCAGGCAGAACTGGTGGTTGCATGGTGTTGCGTAGGCCACATCCTTGCGCCCCTCCCGGCAGACGGGACACGTCCACGCCTCCTCTGTGGCCATGATCTTCAGGCTCAGGTGGGCTGGGGAGAGCTGATGGTGAGGAGCTGCTCCCCTGCACCGGCACTGCAGAAGCAGGAATCGCGCACGCTGCGAGGAAGAGAGAAGGTCACTGGCTGTGCCCCGGCCCCTCAGCAGGAACCCCCCGGCCCCAGCCCTGGGGCCCGTGTCCCCGCACAGCTCACCTGCGCTGCTGCAAGTGCACCTCACAGGGCCCCGGCTGCCTGAGCCAGGCAGGGCCGGGGAAACACAGGCACTGGCTGCGGGGACGGGCACCGAGAGCAGCTGCCGACGGCCCCACAGCACAGCTCCACCAAATCCTTGCTCGGCGCTCCAAGCCTCGCACAAACGCTCAGCAGGAACCAAGGCACGAGCCAGGCTGGGACGGGCTCTGCCGGCGCCCCAAGATGAGCAGCGAGGGCCGTGAGGTCACAGCCCGTTGCTGGGTGACCTCAGAGCCCATCGCTGGCTGAAGTCACAACCTGCTGCGTTGCCCAGGCCCGCAGCGCTCAGCCCAGCCGGGCCCTGGCCAGCGCCAGCACCGTGCCTCTGCATGCCCCCTGGCTCTGCCACGAAGCTGCTGCCTACTCCCTGCCCTTGTCTTTTGTCTTCTGCTCCACGTTGGTGCTTCCCAGCAGCCACCCAGGCCTGGGCCCTGTCTTGCCAGTGCTCCGGCAGGTGCCCTCGTACCTCCCACTGGCCAGTCGAAAACACCAGCTGAACTTCCATAAAGAGTTTCCAAAGTTTCAAGGCACAACAGACATGGGCCTTTCTGACTCAAAAAAAAACCCACTATGTTGGTCAAATCAAAGAAATCTGTACATACAGGACACATTAACAAGCATTGGGTAGGGACACCCACCATTGCAACCGCAAGTAAAAATGCTTCTTCTCTGCAATCCTCTGTACTTATCCAGCAATTCACACAGCTGAGGTTTTTGGCAGATCACGTCTGACAGATCTGGTGGCCTTCTACAATGGGGTTACAGCAGTGGTGGGTAGGGGAAGAGCAACTGTCCTCTACCCGGATTTTTGAAAGGCATTTGACACTGTCCTGCACGATATCCACATCTCTCATTGGAGATTAGGTGAGCTAGAAAGAAAAACTTCTCTACTCTGAGGGGTGTGAGGCACCAGCACAGACTGCCCATGTGGAGGAGCTGTGGCTGCCCCATCCCTGGCACTGCCCAAGGCCAGGCTGGATGGGGCTGGGGGCAGCCTGGGCTGGTGGGAGGTGTCCCTGCCCATGGCAGGGGGTGGCACTGGGTGGGCTTTAAGGTCCCTGCTAAACAAAACCACTCCATTATTCCATGATCCTATCATTCTCTGAAATGTGAGATTGCTCTTCTGCCGAGAAGTTATGGACTTGAAACTTGCCCAGGATTAAGTTTTTGTCTTTTCTGTTTCTTTCCAAGCATGGCAAAAAGCCCAGGAAATCCCTCAGGGGGCTGGAGTTGCCCGTGGGGGCACCATCTCACCTGCAGGGAGGAACTCATCGGGAGCACGACACTGCAGGATCGGTCCTCCAGGCAGAGGGCATCCTACACCACCTGCTCCCCTGCACAAAGTGCAACTTTTCATTTTCCCCTGCTGCTGGAGGGGACTTCTGCCTTGCAGAAGGCACGGGGGAAAAGGCACTGGGCAGTCCTCCAACATTCAGCTCCCTGGTTGATTTTCCCCCCCTCTCTAGCTGAGAAAACCTAGGATGCAAAAGATAAAGGTCTCGCTCTAAGTCAGTTCAGGCATAATAGTCCTTACTGCTCAGCCTGGTGCTTCACTGTTTCTTGAACTACACCTCTGAGCCCCCAGCACTTCCCACACATTTAATTTGCAGGGAATGACAGAGTGGCTGGGGTCGGCAGGAACCTCTGCGTGCGGACCACCCTGCCAGACCCTGCCTGGGGCAGGTCACCTTGAGCAGGTTGCTCAGCCTTGTGTCCATCAGGGCTTCGATGTCTCCAGAATTAATTAAAAAAAAAAAAATCCTCCTTCCAATTAAATGAAGCTTCCTGCCTTTCAGTCTGTCCACATTGCCTCTGGTCATGGCACCGCGCACCGCTGGGAAGAGCCTGGCCCTGCCTTCATCCCCCATCTGGTGCTAAGCACGTGGGTGAGACCCGCCTGAGCCTCTCTTTTCCAGGCTGGATGGCCTCCTTGCATGAGAGATGCTGTGGCACCTTCAGGGCCATCGGTTGTGTGCTTGGTACACCACATAAAATCTCTAGATTAACTTCTCCTGCTTTCAACTTGCAGTTGACTTTCCTAGCAATAAGAAAAGTGAAGAGTTCTGAGACCCACTGCTCTTCCCAAATTATTTTACGTGGCAGGTGTCCCTCAGCCTTCATGACAGCCTTCACCTGGTTAAGTACCTGATCTCTCACCTTGAAGCTACAGCCAAATTAGGCCCTATGTATGAGTGTGTTTGTGGACTGCATATATCAGGTTAATCGCTTTAAAAGTTGAGGGGTTTTAGGAAAGCATGGTGGATGTCCCCAGCAAGTAGTTACTGCCTTGGTGTGGAAGTTGCTGTGGCCTGGCAAATTGGCTTGGTGTGTTAAGTCCTGGTGCTGAGCAGCTGAAGTAATCAAACAAACTGCCTATGCTTCCCATCTGCCCGTGCCTAAGTAGAAGTGTGTCTGTGTCCCATAGTGAGCCTGCAGATCCTACAATACAGGGGCCTGCACAGTGGCTGCACCCTGGAAAGGCCTGGCTGAATGTTGTGGGCAAGGCAAATGTACTCACAGAGCAGCCTTGTGAGCTGCCGTTTGTCAGTGTTCTGGGAAATCTTCCAACCTAAACCAGCTGTGCATTGAAGTCAACGGTTTGCTGTGTCCTGTTCTGATAAGTAAGAGAGTCTCTGGTTCTGTGATCCTCACGCTCCCCCTCTTTCTTCTTCAGCCATTGCTCCTTTGTCTTAGAGGAGCTGAAGTTCCTGCCTGTTGATGAGAAGAGCAGGGATCACAGAGCCCGATGCCTGTGGTTCCTGGACATCCTTATTAAGTTCAGCTTCCTGAAAGTCATCAAGAAGAAGCCTAAGACAGTTTTCGGCTCTTGGCCTTTTCAGCTACCTGCTGGAACCTGGTTTGCAATGACTGCAGCAGAAAACAGTAAAGCTGCCCAGAGTTAGCTGTTCGATAAACAGCCCCTTGCAGCAGTTGTAGTTCCACCTATGTCATGGTGAGGTTGAGGATCTTCATGTTGTTGTCGGGTATTAGGTCTGCATCTAATGGAAGATGGATGTCTAATCCTTTTCAGTCCCTTTCTAGCAGTCACACATCAGAGTGGCGCCATGAGATGCTCTTTGTAGGAGATAAGGTCGCTTAGATTGGAATTTGAGATTCGTTTTTGTTTATTGATAGGTTATGGTTTCTGTACTTATAGACATGTTTTATATTTTCAAGCTTTACTCTGGGAGTAGGGAAGCTGGAAATTGTCAGCTCTTTCCCTTTTCTAGCCTCTACATGCCAGATGCAAGAGGCATACAGTAAACATTACATACTTTATATATCTCTCTGTTCTCTTGAGTGTCAGGGTTTTCATTATCCTTTACTTTACAGCTCAGTGTGTGAATCCCAGTAAAAGGGCAGGAACTGCTTTTTTCAAAAACACCACACAAAATGTTTTGGTTGAGATTTTCAGGTCTTGGTATATTTCACAGAATTCTTGTATGTGATTCTCATTCTCGGTCCTGAAAACTCCAATGGTAGCATTTTCAGTGGCAGGGGAATGATATATGAGGAAGGGGTAAGCCTGTCTGTGGAGATCTTCCTGCATAGCTGGAGACAAAGGAGTCATCCTGTAGGAGTTAGCTGAGGAGGCTAGAAATGGATGTTGAAAATGACTAGCTTGGTGCTAATAGGAGTTTGTTAATGTGGTTTCAGTTTTAATCATCTACCTGACAGGGCTATCTATTAAGAGACAGGAATCTATTAAAAGAAAAGTTTGTGTAGTTGCCCATGTAGTGTGTATTTTAATCTGTCTAGTATGGAGGTGGGACATCCCATTTGGTAGAGGTCATGAATGCTGTAATAAGGAACATGCTGTTATGATGGTTGATTGACACTGTGAGGAAGAGTACATGCCTCTTGTTTCACTGCAAAAGCCCTTTCTATCCTAGATCCAATGGGTCCGGAATGTCCACACATTATGATCAGGAAACTCATGAAGAACTTCACCTCACTGACCTACAACAATGGCAGGTAAGGAACTTTGTTTGCTGTGACGTTCTTGAGGTTGAGCTATAGCAGAATTCCGCTTGAAGGACCATGGTGTCATTATCAGGAAATCTACCAAAATGGAAGACAGCAGAAGCTTCTTGAGTAGCACCCCGGACTGTGTAGAATAGTTTTATGACCGATGATGGTCCGTGGACAGTGCAAGTCTACAATGTGACTGGGAGAAGCAGAGTCATGCGTGCAAAAGCATGTGCCTGTGAATTTAGCTATCCTGACCAAATGGCATGCCTGTCTGTTTCTGGAGCTCACTCCCCGAATGCAGGATAGGAGAACATATGCTTGTGTTGCAGCTCACTCAACTGCGTGGAGAAAATGGGTAGCTGTCTACACACACTTCACTGTAAAGCAAGGCAGCTGACAGGTAGCTATGCCAGCTCTTCCACCATCTCAGAGCAGGGTTGGGACAGAGGCAGAGCAGTGGCTAAATAATGGTGCTTCTTCACATAGCTTAATTAACATAAAAGGGACCCTTTAGCATGAAGTAGACCCAACTTATTTGAATTCTCCAGACCTACGCTGACAAAACCACATAAAGATTTGTGCTGCTTAACCCCTGGGCTGAGACCAGTGCAGGCTGATGTACAGAAACTCGTGCCATTGCACGTGTATATTTACAGGCCAAAGAGTTCAGCTTAAGTTTTGCCCAAGCATTACCCAGCCAGCAGTGATAAAGTTGGTTGCGGTAAGATGGGTTCTCATTCTGCCAGGGAGGTCAGACAGGACAAGTCATCACCTCGCGACAGGAGCAGACTGGGGGCTAGGAAGCTCATCCTTTCCAGTAGCGTCAGAGACACTTGCTGAGGCAGCTGTTGGAGGCTGCCTTTGACCAGATGGCCATTGGCTGCTACCTTACGAAGAATGCCTTTTATAACTAAGCAGTGATGAATCTGGATAAATGTTTTCAGTGGTCCTGTTGAGAGGAAGCACCAAAGTACTGGCAAGAGTGCACAGTATTCTAATTCTTGCCACAGTGCCTTTCCTGCAGTCAAGGAGTCAACAGCCTCTGCACAGAAGAGGCACAACTGCTGTTGCTCAGCCATCATGCAGCAGCACTGTTGCTGTCAGACTGAAATTAACAGAGAATTTGGGTCCACATGGGTGAGCATTTGTCTATGAGGACTCAAACTGTTGGCAAACAATCAAAATAAATGCTTCCAAATTTGCTCTGTGTGGACTGTCTGTTAAAGTAGCCATTAGTAGTTATACTGAATACCCTCAGAGCAGCTTCTCTTTGCTTTCCTCCTTCAAGGGATCAGAGTGCCAGAGAGACAGAAGTGTCATTAGTTGGTGCTTTTGTCAAGGCCATAAAGCAAAAAACAACTCCAGAGGCCTTTGCTTTTGAACAGAAACATGAGCAGCTTGTGAGAAAGACAAAGAAGTCTGTGAGGTCCCCATGAACAGGGATATTTGTTGCTTAAAGCTCTTTTTTCATGTCTAGGAAATGTCGATCATCGTTAGCAGAGGCTCCAGTTCTCTCTGTACCTCATGGGGCTTGTGGTTTGGGTTCACTAACACTCAGTATTTCATGTGTTCTCCCTCTTGCCATTCAGTGCCCAGAATGTAATCTCTGCATCAATGAAGACTAAAATCACATCATACGTCATCGCGTTGGCTCTGCACATTAACAAATTCCAAATAGACCTCACCATCCTGCAGAATGGCATGAAGCTCCAAGAAAGCAGGTGAGTCATCATGTTTGTTCACACCTGCTGAGATGCCTGTGGTCCTCACACAAATAGTCCCCCAGGGAAGGGAGCTCTGGAGTCTCTCTTGCACCTGAGTAGTGCAGTGCCTGCTGTGAGAACCTTTTGCTGTAATTGGGCATTGGAGTGTGTTGAAGCTTTCTTTTCAAGCCCTACGACTTGTAAAGGAGGGTGGTTATACATCTCAAGCTTTGTGATGGTGCTTATCGCAATGCACCCTCAGGTGCATTAAGAGGATGTTCATCTACATAGCAGGCAGGGAAGCTGAGGCGGGCAGCACCCAAATGGCCAGCTGGGGCAGATTCCAGCAGAAAACCTACCCAACTGCTTCCCAGCCCCATTTCTTCCCTGACAAGCCTCAGCACTCTTCACTTTCCTGTCCCTGATACACCTTCTTTCTGCAGAGTTCTGGTCCCTGCTAGCTACCAGTCTGAGTGCAAGCCCAGCTTTGTAGCAGACTGCAACAGGAAGACTTGCAACAGGTTGTTGTCTCACAGTCAGATAGTAAGTTGGTGGTAACATGGAGTAATCCCATGCTCCTGAAACTTCCTCACTCAGGGGTTGGAACCAAGGAAATTGTTTTGTTTCTGAAATGGCGATAGACTTGGGGACATCTCTTGATGTGCTAGCAACACTTTGCCTAATGCAGCCCAGAATACCGTTAGCCGTTTGCAGTGATGGCACGTTCCTGACTAATGCTCAGCATGGTATCCACTGGGATTCCTAGGCCTCCAAAATCTGCAAAGCTGCTTTTCAGCTGGGTGGTCCCCAGCATGTCCTGACGCCTAGATTGCAGCACGTCCCTCTGCTGTATCTGCCACTCCTCCCAGTGCCACGTCAAGGGTCGAGAGCACGAGTGGGTAGAAACAAGCTTGCAGAATAAGCAACTGGGCAGACAATGCTTGCTGTGTGAGATTTGTTTTGGAAGTTGCTCCCTAGGCTTTAATTTTCCATAGAAAAGTAATGATTCCCCCGCCAAGTGGTGTCTCTGCCGTTAGCTGCAAGACATGCCTATGCCAGCAGGTGTCAGCCAGAGCCTCCTCCAGCTCCTCCGGCTAGAACTCCTTCATTACAGTTTGCGCTGCAGAATAAATCAGGAATTGATCAGCACCGATCAGCCAGTCTGCTGAGCTTGCTGGGAAATTGCCCAACAAGCAGGCATGAGCTCAACAAGCAGCTTGTTAACGCTGTCCGGGAATGGGTCAGGTGGCCCTGTTAGGAGCTGTTCAGCCATGCATGTATCTCTGTCGCACCCCATCCTGTTCTGTGAGTCATGGTGACTCTTAAGGACGTTTGCTGCCTAGCTCAACCACACTGGTCTTTTCTATCAGGATTCTTTAGAGACGATGCTGCTGTAAAGGAGCTGCAAATGGTCAAAAGCCCTTTGCTACAACAAAAAATGACATTGTAGAGTATTCTGGGCCTTCTTGTTGAGGGACATAATCTCAAGATCCTAGGAAAACTGAAAATTATCAGAGCCCTTAGCCACATCTGGGCTTTGCAAGCTGTATAGTCAGACCTGATGCAGAAACTTTGGATTTTTTCTGCAAGTCTGCTCTTTGTTCTTAGATAACCTGAGAATGATCAAAACCACAAGCTTGGCACACTGTCTCTCCCCTTGCCTGTGCAGAAGACATCAGAGAACCAAAGGAAGTGCAAGAAGATGCACTAAAATATCTGAGAGGTCTGAGCAGGTGTGAAAAAGTTCCCTTCAGAACAGTCACCCTGCACATCAGAGTCATGGGGGTGCTTTTCTCTGCTGTGTTTGGTTGTCCAGCATTACTACACAATCTCACTGAAGTCACGGTGTTGGGCTGGAACCGGTGTTCGCTTCATTAAACTGCTGATCTTTTCTATTAATAAACAAACAAACAAACAAACAAAAAACCTCTAATAAACCCTTTGTCTTTCTTCCTGTCTTTATGAAGATAAAAGGATGTAGAATGTGCCAGAGCAAGAGGATACTGGTTGAAACTGCAAGTGCTCCACTGACTGCTTACTTCTGGCAACACAGCAGTCAGCTCATGGCCAGTTTTACTGTATTGACACAAATGCAATGTAGAGAGCACAGAAAGGGAGAGGGAGAAAAAAACCAAAGTTTTATTCATGCACAATTTCAGCTCCAAGTGTTTCTCCAGAAGTTTCGGTATAATTCTGTCTTCACAAAGTGTAAATATATACTGAATAGACAAAGCATTTCTGTCACTTACACTAACCTAGCTGAAACCAGTCTTTTAATTTTCTTTCTGTCTGAGAGCAGCATCCCTGGTTCTGGGAAAATGTGTTGATTTAGTCCAAAGAGGAGAAGGACTCACCCACAGTGTGTCTCGCTATTAGCCACTGCCATTTGGAAAGCAGTTGTTCTCCTTCCCAGTAACGTAGCGGAGTTCTTCACTACTGAAAGTGCTGAGGTTAGTGTGGCTGTTGGGGAAGGGGAAATGAGATCTCATTTTTGGGGAGAGGGGTGCTCCCCAACGCAGGACAGTCCTGCCAAAGGGGCTCTGTCAGATGAGAGTCACACAAAGCATAGGTAACCTAGAGGGACTTAATGCCCCAAGTCAAGTACTCATCATGATGAGAAGCTCGACATGAGCTGGCAATGTGTGCTTGCAGCCCAGAAAGCTGCTTGTACCCTGGGCTGCACCAACAGCAGCATGGCCAGCAGGGCGAAGGAGGGGATTGTTCCCCTCTGCTCTGCTCTCGTGAGACCCCACCTGGAGCCCTGCACTCAGCTCTGGGGCCCCCAGCACATGAAGGGAACCGAAGTATTAGAATGAGACCAGAGGAGACCATGAGGATGATCAAGGAACTGGAGAACCTCTCCTAAGGAGACAGGCTGAGGGAGCTGGTGATGTTCAGCCTGGAGAAGAGAAGGCTCTGGGGAGACCTTACAGTGGACTTCCAGTGCCTAAAGGGGGCTACAGAAAATCTGGGGAGAGACTCTATGTCACGGGGCAGAGGGATAGGACAATGGTTAAGGGCTTGAAACTAAAAGCGGGTAGATGAGGTGATCTAGAAAGAAGAACTCCTTTACTGGGAGGCACCAGCACAGGCTGCCCCGAGGAGCTGTGGCTGCCCCATCCCTGGCAGTGCCCAAGGCCAGGCTGGATGGGGCTGGGGGCAGCCTGGGCTGGTGGGAGGC
>MU011936.1:0-18499 GCA_011074415.1 Stictonetta naevosa
GCCTACCGACAGTCCTTCAGGAAGAATGATAAGAAATTGGAAAAATAATCCCAAAATTAGAGGAAATGATAAAAAGAAAATGATTAAATACTGTGCATTCATCTGGACAAAGGAACCAATTAAGTGAACAACAGTATTTTGGCCAAAATACAGGTCTGATTGAAATTCAGGCTTTAAGTTTATATGTAAACAATAAGAGTCCTTTTTTAGAGGAGGGGTGAACTTATGCTGCTTGCTGGGTAAGTCAGTTTTTATTGATAAATTGTCAGGACCAGGAGAAAGAGGAGTCAGAGGGAAGGACAGGTCGATGGGAACCCTTGGGTAATTTACCCCCTCCCTGTAATCCCAATACTGCACCGGTGGCAGCAGCAACTGCTCCAGGAAGGGAGACGGACTGCAATTAACACTGTCCCTAGAGAAGGAGTGCACTCTAGGCTCTGGCAAGAATTAGAACAAGGTAGAAGAGAGATTGAGAATTTCCCCTTCCCTGATACTAACAGTACTAACACTCCTATTTATCCTCTTAGGGTTGTCCCAGTGGGACAAGAACAAATATGTTATGTGGACTGCCCTTCCTACCAGCGAGGAAGTTAGGAGTTTTCAGAAGGAAATGAAGTCTTTAATTGAGGAACCTATAGGACTAGGAGAACAGCCATATCGGTTTCTAGGGCCTAATTGATATTCCTGGGGGGGGAATGATATCAATCTTGAGTATGTTATTCACTAGAGAAAAGGGGGGATTGATGAGGCAGGTGTCTAATGCAAGAATGGGAGAGAACAAAGTCCCCAGACCGGGAGTAATTCTGATAGAGCAGAAATATCTGCTTATCCAACTGGGATAATAACAACCCACAACACAGATATCATATGAGAGACTTGGGGTCAGAATGAGAAAGTACTTGGGGATGAATCCTGAGGACCTGGTAGCACAAGGGCTCTTGAAAGTTCATTTTGTGATTAAAGCCTGGCCGGATACACAGAAAAAGATCCAGAAGGTGGGAGGATGGGGTGAACAGTCACTGGAGACCCTCCTGCAGGAGGCCCAGAAGGTGTATGTCAGGAGGGGAGATGAGAAGGAAAAGCAGAGAGCGATACTAATGGTGTTCACAGTGGACCATGTAGTGAGGCAGAGGGTTGGAGATAGCGGAATAAAACTTTCAGGGGAAGTTGGGCCCAGGATGGAAGGGAGAGCAAGAGAGATGAAGGAATGGCAGGCAAGGAAAGCTACCTGTGCTGCAGCCTAAATCCTAGCAGGGACAGGCTTTGAGAAGATGCTTTAAGTGTGGCCGGGCCAGTCAATTTAAATAGGAGGATCTGGAGTGGATGAAGGAGGAGAGAGCCGAGACAATAACCGATGTTGTTTGCGCTTCTGTGAGAGCATATTTAAGAAAGGGAAAAAACATCAGTTACCCTGAGGCCTGTGGAGAGGACCGTGGTGAAGCAGCCCATGGGGTACCACGGTGGAGCAGATTTCCCACGCTGCAGCCCATGGAGGAGCAGAGTGGAGCAGGTGGAACTGACCTGAAAAAGGCTGCAGCCTATGGAGAGCCCCTGTTGGAGGAGGCTCCAGTCCGGACCTATGGCCCGTGGAGAGGAGCCCACGCAGGAGTAGGTGATCTGGAAGGAGCTGCTGCCCGTGGGGCACCCATGTTGGAGTAGTGTGCTCCTGATGGATGGACCCCGTGGTACGGACCCATGTTTGGAGCAGGTCTTAAAGAGCTGCTGTCTGTGGGAAGCCCATGTAGGATCAGTTTGGAAAGGACAGCATCCAGTGGGAGGGATCCCACGTTGGAGCAGAGGAAGAGAGACCGTGAAGGAGTGGCAGAAACGAAGTGTTACAGAGTGACCACAACCCCCATTCCCCGTTCCCCTGCACCGCTTGGGGGGAGGACATAGAAGAGGGTAGATGGGGGAAGGCTTTTTTAGTTTGCTTTTAGTTTGTCACTGTTCTAGCTTGTTAGTAATATGTAATAAATTACATTAATCACCCTATGCTGAGTCTGTTTTGCCCATCGCAATAATTGTTGAGTGCTCTCCCTGTCCTTATCTCAACCCTTGAGACCTTTTCATTGCATTTTTCTCCCCCTTTCCCTTTGAGGAGGGGGAGTGAGAGAGTGGCTGTTGAGCTTAGCTGCCCAGCTGAGTAAAACCACCACAGGTTGATACCATGACTGGAGCTCCTCTTGAGCAAGCTATAAGTGCAGTTGGAAGCGGCAGTTACCATGCCTTCCAGCACAAACTGCTGTGTCACTCCCTGTATGATGTGCCATTATCTGTTTGCCTGCCCTGGTCACTTGTGCTCCCTAGGGGATGGCTTTGTATGTGTGGAGGTGACTGTATTTATTCCTGGGCCTGCCTAAGCTTTGTTGTGGTTTAACCTGGCAGGCAGCTATGAACCACACAGCCATTCCCAGCCCCCAGCACCACACAAGTGTGGGATTAGGGAAAAAACTATGAGGGTGACTGAACATTGGAACAGGTTGCCCAGAGAGTTTGTGGAGTCTCCTTCCTTGGAGATATTCAAAAGCCATCTGGCCACAATCTTGAGTAATGTGCTCTAGGGGACCCTGCTTGAGCAGGGAGGTTGGACTAGATGATCTCTAGAGGTCCCTTCCAACCTCAACCATTCTGTGATTCTCTGATTCTGTGATAATTCCTTACTCACCGAGTGATCCATACATCAAATCCATGTCTCTCCAATTTAGAGACAAGGATATTGTTTGGGAAAGAAGAAGAATAATGGTAAAGGATCATTGGCCCAATGTTAGACATTGCAGAGGCAGTTCCTGATGGAAATGCAGAATGACCAAAAGCTGTAATTCTGTTGCAAGGTAAAACACAAAAGCTGTTCTCTCCAGAACAGTTACTGTTTTAAGTCATCGTAGGCTGTGGCTGCGATTTTCACCTACACCCTCTGGTGGCAGGTATAGTCTCCAGATCCCTAGAAATGCAGTGACAGTCAGAGTGTTTGGGGTCCTTTCCCCAACCCCTTGCCTGAGTTTCACCTAGGGAGAGCCCAGAGGCTCATTCTGAGAGGCTGTGCTTCCTGACTCAGAGGAACTATCACCTAGTGGTGATTTTTGGCTGGGATAGAGTTAATTTTCTTCCTGGTAGCTGGTATGGTGCTGTGTTTTGGATGTAGGATGAGAATAATGCTGATGAGAATAAAACTAATGTTTCAGTTGTTGCTGAGCAGCGCTTACACTAAGTCAAGGACTTTTCAGCTTCTCATACTGCCCTGACAGTGAGGAGGCTGAGGGTGCACAAGAAGCTGGGAGGGGACACAGTTAGGACAGCTGACCCAAACTGGCCAAAGGGATATTCCGTACCATATGATGTCATGATGAATAATAAAATCGGGGGAGCTGCTGCTCAGGGTGGGGCTGGGCATTGGTCAGCGGGTGGTGAGCAATTGCATTGTGCATCGCTTGTTTTGTGTATTCTTTTATCATTATTATTATTATCCATTCCTTTTCTGTCCTATTAAACTGTCTTGATTTCAATCCATGAGCTTTTGCCTGTTTCTTTTAAAATTCTCTCCCCCGTCCCACTGTGGGGTGAGCGAGCAAAAAGCTGTGTGGTGCTTAGTTACTTGCCAGGTTAAACCACAACATAGTTGAAAAGCACAAACCCATCAGGGCTTTCTGACAGCCACTCACAACTTGTGAAATCCTCAGGAGTCAGTCGTAGTTGGCCTTGTATCCTGCCAGTAAGGGCCTGTGGGGTCCTTCCTGTAGGGTAATGAAAAGCTCTAAAACTGTATTCTTTTAGACAAGGAACCAATTTTGCCTTACTCTCTTTTTCTCCCTCCATCTCTCCCAGACTAACAGCAAATTAGCAAAGACACTGCATGTTTTTTTCATACATGTTGGAGAGGTGAATGGATATTTATGCTTACTCTGAATATTGCATCTTTTTCAACAGTATTCATTCAGAATATTGCATTCTTTTGCTAAAGCAGAAAAGGTTTGAAGCTTCTTGTAACTTGATAGTGTTTTGACCAGATGTCACTTTCTATAGGAGATTGTTATGTTACTAGGTAGTTACATATGAACAGCGAAGCTGAACTGAAAGACACAAGCAAGACTAAGGCTTTCCCAGCCTTCAGACCATCAATAAGGAGACTGAGTAAGTAAGAGGGTTATATGTCGAAGTGGAGAACAATGCCGAGTGGTGTCCCTCAGGGACCAGCACTGTTTAACATCTTTGTCAGTGACATGGTGTACTGGGTCTGGCTGGGATGGAGTTAACTTTCCCTGCAGCAGCCCATACAGTGCTGTGCTCTGCACTTGTAGCTAGAATAGCATTGGTATCACACCAGTGTTTTGTCTACTGCTGAGCAATACTGGCACAGCATCAGGACTCCCTCTAACCCCCCCAGAGCCAGCAGGCTGGGGGTGGGCAAGAGGTGAGGAAGGAACATCACCAGGGCAGCTGACCTAAACGAACCAAAGGGATATTCCATACCATATGATGTCACACTCATCACTAAAAGGTGGAAAAAGGAAGGAGAGGGGAGGAGTGGGCTCTCGTTGTGAAAACGTTTGTTCTCCCGAACAACGGTTACGTGCGTTGAGGCCCTGCTTCAAGGACGTGGTCAAGCATCGCTCATTGGTGGGAATTATAGAGTAATTTCTTTCCTCTGCACTTCCACACGGCCTTTGCTTTTTTTTCATTTTCCCCTTTTTCTTTCCCCATTAGTTAAATTATTTAATTAATAATATTTTCCCCTTAATAATTATTTTTTCTTTAATTAAATTATCCTGATCTCAACCCGTGAGTTGTTTCTTTCCTTTTCTTCTTCCCCTCCTCTTCTGAGGAGGGGGAGTGAGAGAGCGGTTGTGGTGGAGTTCAGCAGCCTAGCAAGGTAAAACCACCACACATGGACTGTGGGATTGACTGCACCCTCAGCAAGTTTACCAATGACACCAAGTTGTGTGGTGCGATTGACACACTGGAGGGAAGGGAAGCCACCCAGAGGGACCTGGAGTTGGGGTTGTTCGGCCTGGAGAAGAGAAGGATCCAGAGAGACCTTATAGAGGCCTTCCAGTACCTAAAGGGGGCCTGCAGGAAAGATGGAGATGGCCTCTTTATCTGGGAGTGTAGTGATAGGACAAGGGGTAACAGTTTTAAACATAAAGAGGGTAGATTTAGATTAAATATTAGGAAGAAATTCTTTGCTATGCGGGTGGTGAGGCACTAGAACGGGTTGCCTGGAGAAGCTGATGGATGTCCCCTCCCTGGAAGTGTCCAAGGCCAGGTTGGATGGGGCTCTGAGCAACCTGGTCTCATGGAAGGTGTCCCTGCTCATTGCAGGGGGGTTGGAAATGGATGATCCAACCCAAGCTATTCTATGATTCTATGATATGGGACACAGAACATAGTGATGATCAACTGTGTACTTGTGTTGTGGTTTAACCCGGCTGGCAGCTAAACACCACACAGCCGTTCGCTCACCCTCCCCCCGCCCTCTCTGGGATGGGGGAGAGAAACAGGAAAGTGAAGCCTGTGGGTTGAGATAAAGACAGTTTATTAAGATAGAAAATAATAATAATAATAATATGTACAGACAAGTGATGCACAATGCAATTGCTCACTACCCGCTGACCGATGCCCAGCCCAACCCCGAGCAGCCGGCCCCCCACCCCGGCTAGCCACCCCTATATATTGTTGAGCATGATGTCAGATGGTATGGAATACCCCTTTGGCCAGTTTGGGTCAGCTGTCCTGGGTCTGTCCCCTCCCAGCTCTTGCTGCACCCCCAACCTGCCCGCTGGCAGGACAGAGCGAGGAGCTGAAAAGTCCTTGGCTTGGTGTAAGCATTGCTCTGCAGCAATTAAAACATCAGTATGTTATCAGCACTCTTCTCATCCTAATCCAAAACATAGCACCCTACCAGCTGCTAGGAGGAAAAATAACTCTGTCCTATCTGAAACCAGGACAACTTGTTTGTTGGAGATGCTTTGCAATAGATGGAAAGCTGGCTGGTCATTCACTTCTGCATGCTGTGGCCTACATTTGTGACCATTTTGCTTTCTTTCCAACTCCTGTTCACCATCTGTTCTCTCTCCCTCCCTCCCCCCCCATCTCCTCTTTTCTCTTCTGTTAGTATTCATCTTGATTCCTTTTCCCCATTCCCCATGGCTAGGCTGTTGAATTGTTATTTATTCTACTATATGTGTCTTCATTAAAGTGGTCCTACTGAGCCTAAATATGCCCTTATTTGTGTAAGTGCCTGTTAGGGAGGGTAATCCATATTAGGTTTGTTTAGCAAGGAAATGTCTTCCCTGCTTTCTCTAGGGCCAAGACATAGTCTCTGGGACCATGACTTTCTCCTGCAGTTATTGCATCAGGCCTGGATGACCATGGATGATGGGAAGCTGTCCAAGAGAAGAGAGGTTTTCAGCTTTAGCAATAAGGCATGATAGCCAGCAGAGAAAATTTCTTTGCAGTTATATCATCCTGAGATGGGAGAATTAATCACAAAACCAAAAGAGAAATAGAGTCCTGCTGGGTCCTGTACTTTGGCCACAGCAGCCCCATGCAATGCTACAGGCTTGGGGCAGAGTGGCTGGAAAGCTGTGCAGAGGAAAAGGATCTGGGGGTGTTGGTTGATGCTTGCCTGAACATGAGCCGACAGTGTGCCCAGGTGGCCAAGAAGGCCAACAGCATCCTGGCTTGTATCAGGAATAGCATAGCCAGCAGGACCAGGGAGGTGAATGTGTTTGCCCCAGAGCCAATTGCCTTGGCTTGGCCCCTGCCAGCAGCCATTGCCAGGCACATGGGCTGTGACCTGTGGCCTTTCTCTAGCCACCAGTGCGGAGCCCCGTGCTCGCCTCACTCATGCCAGCCCCCTCCAGGTAGTAGCTGGTTTGTGAACACGCTGTGCTCCTGCCCCAGTGGCTGGGAGTATAAGACCCCCACATACTCCAGTAGCTGGCACCACAGTCCATGGGGCATATACCCCATCTGGGTCCAGTAGCTGGCACACAGTTCACTTATGCCAGTCCCACAGTAGCTGACACTCTGGGCACAAAGTCTGTAGGACCCTTTCAGATCCAGAGAGCTATGGCCCCTGCAACTACTGATGCTAGGACCCTCACTCGCTCCATTAGCTGGCACCACAGGCCAGGGGTGCCCGCTCCCTCACCCTGACTCCAGTATCTGGCACCAATCTAATCTTCACTCACACACAAACAGGTCTCACTAGTAGCTGGCACTTAGTCCTCGCAGCACACATGCACACAGGAGAGAGAGTGTGAATATGCAGAGAGCTAGTTAAGAAAAGATTTAATGAGGAAATATAAGAAGATGGGACAGACTGCAGTGATAAGGTGCAGAGCTCAGCCAGAGAAGCATACTGACCAGCCCTGTTTTTCATGTGACCGGCCCTTTTATACCCTTTACTACCTATCTCCTCTTTGTTCCTCTTGCTTCCCCTTCCCCCTGCACAACTCCCATGGATTTGCAGAGCTCTGCGGTTTCCTGCACCCTCCCAGCCTGGAGTCCCCCCGGTTCACAATCTTATCAGCTTCAAAGTCCAGATTGATCTTCCTGGAAGTGGTGCCTGTAGTTTGATAGCTCATCAACTAGTGTGACTGAGAGGTTTGTTTCTCGTCATTGTCTCCATTTTTGCTTTGTCAGGTCTGTGTCTCAGCAGTTTGCTTATTGTTCCCCCTTCTTTACTTATCATTCCGATCCAGAAATCCTCACTGAGACAACCTTGCCCGAATCAACATTTCCACATTCCATCAACCTTCCTTATCAATTACTAGAACTAACTAGACTTGGTTTCCATCACTTCTTCCCTTTCTTATTATCCTTTTGTTGCGCTGGAAAAGGTCCTTGACCAGATACCCTTAAAGGAGCAGAAACTCTCCTTCTACATACCCTTGCACATTGCATTGTTGAAAAGTAACAATACATCATATGTGAAACAGTGTGGTGGTTTCCCCTTGAAAATGTTTCTTTGGAGAGCAGCGTTATAGTTCATTGGTTTGTCATAGCAGTCTCCTCCCTGTAGATAGTTTGCACATTGCAGAAGATAATTTATCAAGCCTTCTCTTTTAGATTGTAGCCCAATATTGCTAGTAAATATAACTAGTAAAAATAATATGACTACAGCAGGACTAGTGAGTGCTTGCTTGCTTGCTTGCATAACTTAACATTTGGAAGTATTTACGTCACAGAATGATCTATAGAAGTGCAATTCTGAATAAAAATCATAGAATCATAGAACGGTTTGGGTTTGAAGGGACCTTAAAAATCATCTGGTTCCAACCCCCCTGCCATGGACAGGAACAACTTCCACTAAATAAGGCTGCTCAAAGCCCCATCCAACCTGGCCTTCAACGCTTCCAGGGATGGGGTACCCACAACTTCTCTGGCAACCTGTTCCAGTGCCTCACCACTCTCATAGTAAAGAATTTCTTCCTAATGTCTAGGCTAAATCTACTCTCTTTCAGTTTAAAGCCATTACTCCTCGTCCTATCACTACACTCCCTGACAGAGTCCCTCTCCAGCTTTCCTGTAGGCCCCCTTTAAGTACTTGTGGTGGTTTTATCTTGCTGGGCTGCTAAACTCCAGCACGACCACTCTCTCACTTCCCCTCCTCAGAAGAAGAAGGGGAGAAGAAAGAATACTGGAAAGAAAAAAAAAAGGCTCACGGGTTGAGATAAGGATGATTTAATTAAAGGGAAAAGGAAGAGGGAGAAAAAAAAAAGCAAAGGCTGCGCAGAAGCACAGAGAAAGAGAAAAAAAAATGCTACTTCCCATTAACGAGGGATGTTCGTCCACAACCCGGGAAGCAGGGCCTCAATACGTGTAGCGGTTGTTTGGGAGGACAGAGGTCTTCATAATGAGAGCCCTCTTCCCCTTTCCCACCTTTTATTGCTGACTGTGACATCTTATGGTATGGAATATCCCGTATGTCAATGACCTTTTCCCTAGAGAGGGATCCCAGCCCCTTGGCTTCCTTGCCTTCTAATTCCTGGCTACCAGCCCCAGTGTCCCAGAATCGAAGCAGCCAGGTGAGAATGTGCTCACTTGGGTGATGACTGAAATTCCTTTGCATATCTCGCAACTCACTCAGGGATGGGGATCGGGTGGTTTCTGACTCATTTATGATTTGTCTCTTCTTCCTCCTGTTTTTGTGATGGCTCTGCTTTAGAGCTTCCTGCCCCTTCCACTTCTCCCTCCTGGGACTTCTTAGAAGGAGCTTCTTCCCTTACTAAACGAGCTGACTTCTGCTTCCATTGTTTTGTTTTGACTATGAGGGTGACCGATACCATTGATGGTTGGTCCTCTGGGTTAGCCACAGTGTGTGTTATCTGGTCATCAGATTCAGAGACCTCTTCCTCCCCTTGAGGGTGCTGGGTAGTGTTAACTACCATTTGACAGGCACAGGCCAGGCCCCAGCACAGTGCAGCAAGCTGGAGTTCTCTGGCATTGCCGGGGTCAGGGCATACATCTTTCAAACATTCTATCATTTTTTTAGGATTTGGTATTTGTTCAGAGGTGAAGTGCAAAACCATTGGAGGAGACAACCATGACAGGTACCTGCCCATATCCTCCCATACACCTTGCCACCCACCACCACACTGTCTCAGGGCAGATTCCTGGGTGGTATTCTTAACTAATTGTTTCACCTTAGGAAAAAAAAAAAAAAAAAAAAAAAAAAAAAAGCACATTCTGCAGACCTAGAAATAGGAGCATGTTGGTTACCCATGGATATTCAAAGTACTCAAAATCTGCTGTAATTAGCCCACAGGAAAAGAAGAAGGAGGTGCCATTCCTGATATTGTCCACAAACTGACTTCCAGAGGAGGAAAAGAAGAGAGTATAGTTTTTAATATTCTCAAAGAGATAGTTTCCAGGGGATAGAAATGATAGCAATGCAGGGCCTGAATACCAGATCAGGCTCAAGGCACAGTGAACTAAAAAATCCAAACACAGCCTTTAACAAACTCTCCAACCTGATATACAGTAGAAGGGAGAATGTGGCACAGATTGCATAAAACAGGATTGCATAGAAAAATATTAACAGCAAAACAGACAACATGGTGACTAGCAAGCAAGTATGTTAATTGTAAGCATTTTGATCAAATCTACTGTTATCTCAGCCCTTCGAGCCCCACATTGGGTGCCAAAAAGGACTGTGGTGGTTTTACTTTGCTGGACAGCTGAACTCCACCACAACCACTCTCTCACTTCCCCTCCTCAGAAGAAGAAGGGGAAAAGAAAGTATACTGGAAAGAAAGAAAAAAAAAGGCTCATGGGCTGAGATAAGGATAATGTAATTAAAAGGAAAAGAAAGAGGGGAGAGAAAAAAAATATAAAACAAACAAAACAACAAAAAAAAAACAAAAATAACAAACAAGCAAAGGCCGAGCAGAAGCACAGAGAGAGAAAAAAGAAATTATTCACCACTTCCCATCAACGAGCAGTGTTCGGCCACGTCCCGGGAAGCAAGGCCTAGCAGTTGTTCGGGAGGACAGAGGACTTCATAATGACAGCCCCCCTCCTTCCCCTTTTCCACCATATGAGTGCAATGTCATGTGGTATGGAATATCCCTTTGGTCGGTTTAGGTCAGCTGTCCTGGTAATGTCCCCTGCCCACCTCTTGCCCACCCCCAGCCACCTGGTTCTTGGGGGGGGGCGGGGTTGAGGGAGCTCCAAACTTCAATGCTGTGTCAGTATTGCTCAGCAATAGACAAAACATTGGTGTGATACCGATGTTGTTCTAGCTACAAGTGCAGAGCACAGTGCTATATGGGCCACTGCAGGAAAAGTTAACTCCATCCCAGACAGACCCAGTACAGTGCTGGAAGGCAGCTATAAGGTTTCCCCAGAGCCTTCTCTTCTCCAAGCTAAACAACCCCAACTCTCTCAGGTTGTCTTCATAGGAGAAGTGCTCCAGCCCTCTGATCATCTTCATGGCCTGCCCCTGGACTCACTCCAACAGGTCCATGTCCGTCTTATGTTGGGGGCCCCAGAGCTGAATGCAGGACTCCACGTGAGTTCTCACGGGAATGGAGTATCTTTTCATCCACCAGCACCCCCAAGTCCTCCTCCGCAGCTCTGTTCTCTATGCAATTATCACCCAGCCTGTATTCATGTTTGGGATTGCCCCGACCCAGGTGAAGGACCTTGCATTTGGCCTTGTTGAACTTCACAATGTTCACACAGGCCTGGAGAAGGATGTTATCAATGCATTCCAGGAACCTCCTGGATTGCCTGTACCCTGCTGTGTTGTCCCTCCAACAGATTTCAAGGTGGTTCTATTCCCCCCTGAGGACCAAGGTTTGTGGAAATGAACCATCATAACACAACTGCCTTCAAGTAAGCATCAAGAAACTATACCATAATTTGTATACATAAAATTATCATTTTTGCAGCATTGCTACAACTGCAATACAGATTTTAAAGTGATAGCTTAGTAATTTAAAGCTGCAATCCTTTTAAACCTGTCATAACCTTAGCTAGAGTGATTATTAAAGGTCTTTACCTGCGATAGTCTGCTTAGCACATTGCCATTGTAAAATGGTGTGTATCAAGCAGCACTACAATGTATGCAATAGGGACTTCATCTTGCAGGATGCTGATAGCTGAGAGTTGTGTAATACTTGCATTTCTTAATAAAGCATGAGCAGAAAGCATCCCTCTGAAGCGCTTAGCACCTTTCAAGTTTGATCAGTGTACTTGTGCTTTCTTTCATCTATCCTTCTTGGGAAACTCCCCTTAACCTTGCTACGAGGTTGGAAACAGCAACAAAAATGCACTCTAGCTCTGTTCACTACTATTATGTCACAGCTGTGGGTCCTTGGACTCACCAGTTCAATAAACACCAAAGGAAGCTCACAACTGACTGGAGATTCGTTTCAGACATACTGAGAACTGTGATGTCAAGTCCTAGGTTTTGGTTTATGAAAGCACTGACGCACATGCTTCATTTTAAACATGTACCTAATACTGCCCTTAGTGCTTTTCTGGATGAAGTAATTGTTGACTAGGTAACTGTGAGAAAAATCTCAAATAATTTTCTTCAGACAGGATCTTCTGTGAAGGTATTTTATTCACGATTGCAATGGCAGGCGTCCTGCCAATTAGGAGCGCATTATTCCAACCCCTTCAATTCCGTGATTCTGTGATTATGGTAAACAAATCATAACCTTATATTCCCTATTACCCGACACTTGATCACCTCCCCTGTTTCTTCATTGGCTGAATACTACAGGTTCACAAGCCACTCAACGCTTTTCCTTTTTTTTTCCCCCCTGTTTTGAGAACCTGTGATCTTTGTTTTACTGTTCCCACACTTCTCATCCTGCTTTTCTCAAGCTTC
Organism: Stictonetta naevosa; assembly: GCA_011074415.1. Taxonomy (NCBI): domain Eukaryota; kingdom Metazoa; phylum Chordata; class Aves; order Anseriformes; family Anatidae; genus Stictonetta; species Stictonetta naevosa. Next base: position 12,344 of record MU011936.1, read on the forward strand.
TACCTTATTTTGGAACAGTGAGGCCTTCTACTGTCCACTTATCTACTTTGCATTTCTCCTTATTATGACTACACAACTACCTTGGAATACAGAAAATTAATTCTCTACTGCAGAAACACAACTTATTTTCTCACAGTAACCACTGATCGTTAATAGAAAAAGAAATGTGTATTTAGAAAAAATGCCTTTGGCCAGGCCCTGACCCATGTTTTTGACGTGGCTGAACTGAAATCTGAGCTGAAGTTCAAGGTACTCTTGAACCAGGAAGGATGGAAGATGATCAGCCTGCCACAGGTGTTTCACAGGTTTTCTGTCGTCATCGCAGTGCCATGTGGGAAGAGGATAACCCCTTATAATAACAGCTAATGCCTTTTATCAGTGTTTTTGCAAAGGGGCTAAATATTACCTTCACAAAACTCTGAGATATTGGAAGTAACGTGTCTAAGATTATAGAGAAATGATAGAGTTGGGACTTCTCAGTCCCAGCCCAGTACTCTGCCCAGTAAAGTCTTCTGCTTTCAGGAACAGAAATGGCCACAACCCAGCCAAGGCAGTGTTGGATTTTGCAGCTCTTTGGGGAACACCAAACAGCCTTTTTAGGTTTGTGCTTATCTGTAAATCTAGTTCTGGGTGTCAGTGGTGACAAGTTAACCTTGCTATGATTACAGTAGCAAGTAGATACAACTATATCTGTGATGTTCCAGTTCTGTTCATTGCAACATCCATAATTTGGTGATCATTTATCATCATCTTATCAACATCTTTCTTAGGGGTATTTATTTTACTGTATGAATAGAATAGTACAATCGGAAAAGACCTTCAAAGATCATCTAGTCCAGATGCCTGATCTCTTCAGGGCTAACCCAAAGTTAAAACGTTACTGAAGGCATTATCCAAAAGCCTCTTGAACACTGACAGGCATGGGGCATCAACCACCTCACTAGGAAACCTGTTCCAGTGTTTGACCACCCTCATGGTAAAGAAATTTTTCCTGATGTCTAGTCTAAACTTCCCCTGATGCAACTTTGTGCCATTCCCTTGCATTCTATCATTGGCTACCAGGGAGAAGAGACCGGAACCTCCCTCTCTGCTTGTTCTCCTCAGGAAGTTGTAGAGAGCAATGAGGTCACCTCTTAGCCTTCTTTGGGCAGTGTGAGCGAAGGGCTGTGTGGTGATTAGCTGCCTGCCGGGTTAAACCACAACAGGTTGCCATGTCAGTTTAGTTTATGATAAGGTGGGAAACTGAAGCTTTCTTTGCATCTCAACATATTCATATGATACTTCAAACTCTTCATATCACTGAGTGACTTCTCAGTCAAAGATCATTTAAAAAAATGATGTGCAGAGCCTTACAGCAATTCTGCTTGCTAGAGGGGTAAATTAACACAAATGGATGGTCTAATTGAGCAAAGCACTTGAAAGCATGCATCCATCCTTCATCAGCAGTGTGTTTATGTGACTATTTTTAAGTTAGGCTGAAAGCTGCAGGGATTGAATCCTCTTTTGAATGGCAAAGCAACCTTTGCGCAGTAACCTGTATTAAGTCAGAAGCAAATCCACAAGGTAGCCAGGAATTGAACTGAGTTATGCCTTTCAGTCAATGTCTCTGACAAAAGCACTCCTTTTTTTGTTAACACAACATCTCAGGTAGGGAGAGGAGAAGAAATGGCTAGTAATAGATGACATCTATGAGCATTTTAGCATCACTTTCTATTTTTATGCAATTGGTAACAAGAGTTGACTTGTGGCAATGTACAGAACAAGACTGAGCTCTAACAGCAGTAGCTGCATTTTTGGTATGCTGTGCTAACACTGAATTACTGACAAATAGTTGGAAATTGATGTGTTGAGTGATTTAGAAATAATGTGAACGCTGACTGAACCTCTACTGTGTTTTCCTTCCATTTCCTATTTCAACATTAGAACAAGGAGGGTATTATTTATAACAAGATATGTAAAGTCCCACAAAGAAAAATGATATTTTGAATTGACAGAATCTTGAAAGTACAAGTGTGGTTTCATAACTAAATATAATTTTAGACAGGAAAATGGGAATTAACCAAAATATATATGTCCTTGAAGAAGTTTACTTTTTTTTTTTTTTCCCTTCCTTGGGAAATATTTACAGCTGCCTCAATGCAAAAGTAATTCAGAATATTTATATATCTATATCACAGTAGCTCAGCTGGTTAGACTATTTTAAAAGCACTTGAGTGGATTTATTCATTGATGTGATCAAGTCAGAATGTGATGTATTAGGAACAGTAAGTTGTTTAGAAACTAGAAAGAAAAGCAAGGGTGTGTTTATTTATTTATTTACATTCAGGTTAAGTAACCCAATTTTAAGAAAGTATAACATTTTGGGGAAAACAAAAAACGTGTTAGAGACCTTCAGAAAGGCATTCGTTCAGGAAAAGATTCCTAGGGAATTCAACATGTGATGACTGGAGACAGGAGTCCACGTATTGCAAGTTATTTATTATCATGTATATATTCAAAGGACCGAAAAATTGTAAAGTTGCTTTAATTCATTCAAAATTAAGAGATTAAACCATATAGACACTGATCCAACTGTGTCCTGCAGTTGCTGTGTCTTCATGGATCTCAGCTGATATCACTGTTTAGGAGAAACATCACTGCGACTTTCATTGCATGAATCTTTTGCAGTTTCCTCAATTTTAAAATGGAAAGTAAAACTGGCCTAATTTAAAATGGGTTGATAGGTTTAGTTAATTATTAATTTTATAGAGCATTCAGTTACTTGGGTAGGGGGTGCCAAATAAATGTCAAAGATGAGTTTATACCTCAGAAACATTTTCTTTGGAGATTCTATTGAGAAATATATCATGGTAGTAGTGATTGTCATTTGGGAGAGAGGAGTTTGGATCATGGCTCCCTAGTTCTTATGAGCTCTTTTAAGTGAATGGCAGCAGATGGGGACAAAAAGAAATTGTGGATTCACCTGGTTTAGCATCTGAGTACTGTTCCTGGAGTACAGGAAGTTCACCACAGAAAGCGATGTGTGGAGCCTAGGGGTCGTATTATGGGAAATCTTTACCTATGGCAAACAGCCGTGGTATCAGCTCTCAAACAATGAGGTGTGTAATATTTTCTCAAATTGCATAAGGGAGGGTGGCATTTCAACTGATGCCATGGCTTCTTTGGGGAAAGGACAGCAGCAAATATATTTAGTAAAAGCAATAACCCTGATATTAAGTGTTTATGGTATTGTTGAAAATGTTGTGGTTGAAATTCTTTTTTATTCTTTTCTATCCAAGGTGGATGGAATTTATCCAAGTAGGACTATACCAAGCTGGGATGTAGCTTCTACCTTTGTATAGGATAGTCCACTCTGGATGTTGAGAAAGATCATGAGGAAATGAAAAGGAGCTTACCTGTCTCCCAAAACGGCATTGGGTGATTTCAGTTACATATTAGGAAATGTCATTGTCATTAATTGATTATTCTAAATCATCCTTGAATAGATTGAAGGAATCAGGAGATCTCTTCAAACCCAGGTGTTGTGGTTTAACCCAGCTGGCAGCTAAACACCACACAGCCGTTCGCTCACCCTCCCCCCGCCCTCTCTGGGATGGGGGAGAGAAACAGGAAAGTGAAGCCTGTGGGTTGAGATAAAGACAGTTTATTAAGATAGAAAATAATAATAATAATAATAATAATATGTACAAACAAGTGATGCACAATGCAATTGCTCACCACCCGCTGACCGATGCCCAGCCCAAACCCGAGCAGCCGGCCCCCCACCCCGGCTAGCCACCCCTATATATTGTTGAGCATGACGTCAGATGGTATGGAATACCCCTTTGGCCAGTTTGGGTCAGCTGTCCTGGGTCTGTCCCCTCCCAGCTCTTGCTGTACCCCCAGCCTGCCCGCTGGCAGGACAGAGCGAGAAGCTGAAAAGACCTTGGCTTAGTGTAAGCATTGCTCTGCAGCAATTAAAACATCAGCATGTTATCAGCACTCTTCTCATCTTAATCCAAAACATAGCACCCTACCAGCTACTAGGAGGAAAAATAACTCTGTCCTAACTGAAACCAGGACACCAGGAAACTGAAAATAATCCCTTTCCAGAGGTTAGCCATGTTCATACTCATAAAGTGTAAGGAGGGAGGGAAGGGTGCTCTGAGACAATTGAAAGAGCTTGCTTCTGAGAAGAGGTGAGCTTGATAGACAGGTAGGGGAGGTATGGAATGGCTTCCCTACCACCGTTCCCCTGTGAATGGAAGGAGTAACAGGGGTCAACATACAACATCAGTGAAGGTATTGCTCCTTGACATCTTACATTATGACAATTTTTCCAGATCACATCCCACTGCCCGTGCATCTACCTAGAAAGGCAGTTCTACAGAGGTGGCCAGGTGACTGCTGCCAGCAAGGCTGCTGTGGCTATTTGCAGATGGGGTGAGGCCCATGTAATTGGCATGGCTTTAATTATCCTTTCTTTGTGATTTTTCATAGGTGATTGAGTGCATCACTCAGGGTCGAGTCCTGCAGCGACCTCGCACGTGCCCCAAGGAAATATATGAGTTGATGCTGGGCTGTTGGCAAAGGGAGCCTCACATTAGGCTCAACATCAGAGAAATCCATTCCTTCCTCCAGAACTTGGCCAAGACTTCTCCAGTCTACCTGGATATTTTAGGCTAAATCATCCTAGTATTTCTTCTTATGGTCTATGTGAATTAATGTGTTCGCTGCCATTGAACTCCATTAAAATGTGTTCATAACTTTGACAGTATTAATGACAAAGATGTGGAGAAGCTTTCAAAGGGCAAGCAGTGTGCACTCCTCCATCTGTAGGCACAGTATTGACTTTTTAGACAATACTGAAATGTATCTTCATTCTCAGTTTCTCAATTTTTCCTCTCTCCTTTATTTCTAATCAATTTGGCTTCTGCATTATTGTATCTCTGCATAGAAAAAGGTCTTAAAAACCTGCTTTGTTATATCAGCAGACTCTCCAGTTAATCCACCACAACTAACAATGCCTTGTTGTATTCATACCTTTGATGTGGATGAAAAAAGGGAAAAATATATTTGACTCAAACTTTGTGATTTCTGCTGTACGGATACCGGGAGTCTCTTTGTATTCACCTCAATTTTTATTTTTATTTTTTTGCTTCAGCATGTGGGTGGAAAAAGGCTAGTGTTTTCTACATGAAGCATATTTCTTGCCGAGTCAAAGACAGATAGAATGAAAACAGAACTGTGTTTTCCACTATCTGGGGGAACTATGGGATCAGATGGCATCTAACCCCACAGAAACTGAAACAAAACAAAAAACTGAAACAATTACATGAAAGGCAAGAGGAACTTTCCTTGGAGAATCTTTCTGAGGAGTAAAGGGATTATTCAAGGAGGTGCACGGCCAGCATTTTTCATTGCCAGATGCAAGTTTATTATAAGGGAAAAAGATATCCCTGGTACTACACAGAATTACGTTACAAAATGATGAACAAAACACATACCCCTATTTTATCTTTTGGTAGGATATTGCCATGCTACTAGTAAAAAAATATTCTACAGCTAGTTTTTGGTAATAAAGGCTGAAGCTAAGCTTATTAATGTGCAAGATTAATTTCAGGATTAAATGTTTAAACTAATGATAAAATAGAATAAACTACAGATGTTGGAGTAGGCGTATCTTATACTGTGCTTGTCCAGAAGCATATTCCTTGTTCCTGATTAATGGCCTTTGTGCAGAAATTAATCTCTCATCTTGTAGTACAGCCTTGTAGGCATAGCTAACTCATAATAGCATAATTTATATTTAATTGGAAGGGGATAATGGAGGATATATATACAGTGCTACAGATAGAATAGATTGATATTACATGAATAATCTAAAGCACAGAGATCACTGGCTATGTTTGAGCCATGTTGGCGGATAGAGTGAGATCCCTGGAGAAAACAAATATGATTCTAAGGTTATGGCTTCCTATTTGAAGTTCAAAGACCTTTAGTTCAGTATCATGTTTATATTGGTACTAGTGCTGTCACTCCCAACATCCACTCTTTTAAAAATTATTTCTTTTGGATTGCATGGGCATTGTACATGTACAGCATTTGCATGGCTACTGTGTTGGTTACAAATGCATAGGCATATCTGTTATTTTTTCAAACTGGAAGTTGAAGTTT
>MU011936.1:53499-78797 GCA_011074415.1 Stictonetta naevosa
ATGCTATGCTGCCTGGTGAGCTCCTCTCGCAACTGAGCCACCTGTTTGAAGAGCTCATCCAGCTGGGCACACTTGCACCCACGACACCCTCATCTGCCTTCAGGCCCTAGGGGGACTTCCAGAGACTGGAGATCCCTGGAACTGAGGGTCTGGGCCACTCTTTCGATCCTCGGGAGGTCTGTTTGGGTGGAGGCATCTGCCCAGGGATGCTGCGGTCCCCCATCTGGGTTTCAGCCGCAGACTGTCATTTTGGTGGGTGAACATCATTTCTTTAGTAGAAGGTCCTTCCCAGAACACAAATATGACCAACCCTGCTCGACCTCCCTGCTCGCCCTGCCTGCATGCACTGCCGCGCAAACTGCCTCGCCCCACCGTGACTGACTTGCCACGCCCTGTTTGCTTGTCCTGTTCGCTGTGCTCCTGGTCTCTCGCACTCCCTAGGGGCTGCCTTTGTACAGCAGAGGTGGGGGGCTTCTGGCTCAGCCTAAGCCTTGTCAGCCACCCTCGCAAGGGATGCCGAGTCCAGGTGGATCCCTTGGCTGCCTCTAGTGGCCTCCATGCAGGAAAACCCCTGCCCGCTGCTAGCCCCTAGTCCACTGCAGAATGCGTCTGTCCCGGACCTGATTGCCTCAGCTAATACTTGTATAAAGTCAATCTTTGGGGTATCCCTAATGTCTGAACTTTCTTCCTCTCCACCTGGACGCATCTCGGTCCACCCAGACACCATGTGCACTTGACGAATCAACACCCGGGTTAGCACAGATTTGACGCAAGCTAATAATATACAAAACATAATAAGCACAATTATTACTGTCAATGTGGATTTCAATAAAGAAGCAAGCGATCCTAATAGTGAGAATCGTATTCCATGCAGAAGTTTGTTCAACCATCCTCCTTCCATGCTCCCTCTAAGGTCCCTACTCGCTTTTGCCACACACCTCATGTGGTCTAATTGTTCATGCATTAAGGCCTTGTGTTACATTTGATATATGGATACAGCAAGTGTCATTGGCCAAGTTCACATATCCACACACTCAATTTTCATGCAACAATAGCAAATCTAATGTCAGTCTATTCTGTAATGCCATGTTTGATGTTGCCTGTAGTTGCATGTTCAATTCTTCCAACCTGACACGAGTTGCACTAGCCAGTGCTTCAGTCTGTCCAGTGAGGTTATACAACATTCAGGAATGCTGTGACTTGAGGCATGCAAATTGATTTCAGGGCCCATCCAACTGCAGTCCCTGTCTTGGAGTATTGCCAAGGGTCTTTCGATTCACTTTTGGTTCATCCCCATGGTAAAATTTTGGTTACCCAGTTATCAGTAATTATCAATAATTTTCTTCAGACAGGATGTTCTGTGAAGCTACTTATTCGTGATTGCAACGGCAGGCGTCCTGCCAATAGGAGCACACAGTAAAAGTTTATCATAACCTTATATTCCCTATTACCTGACACCTGATTTCTCCCCTGTTTCCTCATTGGCTGAGTATTACAGGTTCACAACCTACTCGACACCCTTCTATACCATATATGTACAATTTTATTTGACCAACCGTTAATTTCTCCTTTCCCTATTTTTCCCTTTTTCTCATGACTAGAGGGCCCGTGATTTTTGTTTTTTACTGATTTTGCACTGCTCGTCCTGTTTTTCTTAGCTATCCTCCTTATTTTGGGACAGTGGGACCTTCCCCTTATCTGCTTAACGTACTCCCCACTTCTATGCTACTGTTATGCCTGCATGATCACTTTTGAATATGCAAGGTTATTGGAATTTTCCATTGCAAAAACACCTTCTATCGCAAAAACACAACTTTGTTTCTCACAATTCCCCCCTTTTCTTTTCTTACTCCCATCGTTTTTGCACCTCTTCACATCCCCCACTCTTGATTTTTTCCAACATTAAGGCGAAATATTTTTCTTCAGATATCACGGGGGATGACAGATACACAATGCCATTATTACTACAATACCAACAAATAGTTGTTTGAGCCAATTCCATTCAAGTAACCACAAAGTTAGTTTCTCCCAAATGTTTCTAAATCCCCAGGAAGTGTCATCTTGAGCCACTCTATGTAGGATTTCGTTTTTTTCCCAATTTTTTTTTGAGATCAGTCAAATTCATCCCATTTGATCTACATACATACAGCAACTAGCGTTAATTACAGTGCTGAATATGCTAGACTGAGTATGATCCATCATTTTTAGAAATCTAGAGAATCCAGACACAGCTACTGTTGGAAATAGCAATCAGGGACAAGGCCTTTTCAGTCTTTCTAGGCATCTGGGTGCAAATCCAACAATTATTTTGAGATAGAACTCGAGAGATGTTCTGGATTAATTGGAAATGCTGATTTTTCCCTCCATCCTATCACTAATCCATTGAGAATAAGTTTTACTAAAATAATCTAAAAATACATAATTTCTCTCTATATATACACCCCTATAATAATTAAGAAATAATAATTAAGAAAAACAATAAAAATCACAAACTAATAAGGATTCTTCTGGTGGGGATTAAATACCCTCCTTTCTTTTTCTCCCACTTCCAGAGAGTGTTCCCTGGAAACACTCCAATTCTGTGTAATTAACTCCCTTTTACTCATTAATTCATTAAGAGTTCTTCTAAGGAGAAGTTAAAGGAACCCAATCTCCTGCTCAGAGTGGATGGATCACGGCTTCCAAGGGTGGGGTTTGAGCTAATGATCCACAGGTTCTGAGAGAAGACAAAGAAGACAACAGCCCGAGTATATAGTTCTTAAGAAAAGCATCTTTTGTCTCAAATTGAGGTAATTCATTCCCTTTGTCCAGGTACAGCAATCTAATAATATTATTATTAGATATACATTATTATTATTAGTAGTAGTATTATATATTATTACAGTAATATTATTATTACATTATATATACATTAATATTATTATTAGATATACAGCAATCTAAATAATATTTCATATGGTGAAACTCCCACGTCTTTTCTTGGCGCAGTTTCAATTTGGAGAAGTGCCAAAAGTAAGCATTTCACTCAGGGGAGATGAGTTTCCAGAACACAGTCAATTGCTTCTTTACTGTCTGATCCGCTCCACCCTTCCAGAAGAGGAAGGATGCCAAGGAGTGTGAAATTTCCACTTAATTCCTAGAGTCCACATTAGCCCTTGCAGTATTTCTGATGCAAAGTGAGTTCCTTGATCAGAGTCAATATTTTCAACAATTCCATACCTGGGAATTATTTGTTCTAGAATTACTTTAGTTACTATGTTCACAGTAGCAGATACTGAGGGGAAAGCTTCCACCCACCCTGACAAATGATCGACCAAGACTAATAAGTATTTAAATCTACCTACTCTAAGGAGTCGTGTAAAATCTACCTGTACATTTTGGAAGGGTTGAATTCCAACTGCATCCAACATTCCTGCATCCAACTGCAGTCCCTCTCTTGGAGTATTGCCAAGGGTCTTTCGATTCACTTTTGGCTCATCCCCATGCTAAAATTTTGTTTTGCCAATTATCATTACTATTAAAAATACAGTAATTCCAACCATAAATATTAACAGCCCTTGAGTACACTCCAGCTCAGTGTAGGATAACCTGCGTATGACTGCCACGTACAGTTTCTTGGCATCATTAAACTACATGTAAACTACAAAAGAGAAGGTGCTTGGTTGTATATGAATGACAGGTGTTAGGTTAAAAGGTGGTTACTATCCATCTAGTACTGATTCGATGGAGTTTTCTGGAGCAATCTTTCCCTTCCCAAGCATAAAGGTTATTTGGGGTTGTTAACACCATTGCCACTGTCCCAGTCTGAGGCATTTTAACCAGCATGGGCTGGCCTGCACAGTCATGTGAGGTTGTCGACTTGCTGATTGAACTGTGCAACAATAGTGGCTGACTGATCATGTCTTCTATTTCTAGCAATTGCTTCCAGCTGTCACTTTGCCAGACAGGGACTCTATTTACCTGCAAGCCATTGGCTGCCCAGTGGCCTATCCACTCTGTGGCTCCTTTATAAACTGCATATGAATCAGTATAGATATGACTGGCACCATGTCATAAGACTGTTCTAAGTTCCCCCACTTGAGCACTCCCTTTACCTGTTTCATCTAATCTTTGTCCTGTGGCTACTTCTAGAGCCATGGCCTTATATTTCCTCTCATTATTTTGCCTATAAGATGATGCATCGGTGAACCATACCCCCTTAAGGTCACTGCCTTCCCTCAGAGGAGACGCCTCCTGAATCGGAGATGGTTTGCTTGGCAGGGTTTGGAATAGCAAAGTCCTGTTTATATCTTTCTGCAATTTAGATACCATGATGTTGCCTTCCATAATAGGCATAATTTCATCAATAACTTCCAGATAGGCATACAACTTGTGGACTGTGGGTTTCTGGGCAATACATATAGGTGGTACCATACCCTTGTGGACTATATCTAGATGGAAGGGACCCTGAATAATCACACTCTGTTCTCTTCTTATCTATTCCGCCTGCTTCATCACTCACACTAGAGACAGAAAGCCTTTTTCAAGATCTGAATATCTCGTTTCACTGTCATTGAAAGAGTGGGAGTTAAACTCCAGTGGTCTCTCTGGTCCTTCTGGTCCCTTTTGCCAGAGATTACAAGGGGAACCGTGTTCACTGGATCCCCATTCTATGGGTTGGTTGGGTGCAAGGGACCTAGCTTTTGGAATAACCTCAGTTCTTTTATTAATTTTGACACATCCTTGTGCTGTTTAGTCCAGTCCCATGGTTTCCCTTTTCTAAGCAGACTGTATAAGGGACTGGCGATGATAGAAAAAACAGGGATATGTTTACGCCAGTAACCTAAAACTCCCAGAACTCGATGTACCTCCTTTGTGCTAGATGGACTCTGCCCCTGCTCTGTTTTCTTCAGGGTGTCCAGAGGAATAGAACTGGCTCTTTAATCCACCAGACTCCCAGGAACTTAACCTCTTGGCTGGGTGGGGTGTTTTTACCCTGCTACGCAGCTGAACTCCACCACAACCACTCTCTCACTCCCTCCCCTCAAAGAAAAAAAGGGAAGAAAATATGATGGAAAGGGCTCAAGGGTTGAGATAAGGACAGGGAGATCATTCATCAATTATCATCAGGGGCAAAACAGACTCAGCACAGGAAGATTAATATAATTTATTGCCTATTACTAGTAGACAAGAACAAAACATCTCCCCGCCCATCCACCCCCTTCTACGGCCTCCCCCTGAGCCATACAGGGGAATGGGGAATGGAGGTTGCGCTCAGTCCATAATGCTTTGTCTCTGCTGCTCCTTTGTGGTCACTCTCTTCCCCTGCTCCAACGTGGGGTCCCTCCCACAGTATGCAGTCCTTCTTGAACTGATCCTGCATGGGCTTCCCACAGGCAGCAGCTCTTCAAGAACTGCTCCAATGTGGGTCTGTACCATGGGGTCTATCCTTCAGGAGCAGACTTCTCCAGCACGTGTCCCTCACAGGCAGCAGCTCCTTCCAGATCACCTACTCCTGTGTGTGCTCCTCTCCACGGGCTACATGTCCATCCTGGAATCTGCTCCAGTGGGGGCTCTCCATAGGCCTCAGCCTCCTTCAGGCCAGATCCACCTTCTTCACCGTGGGCTCCTCCACAGGCTGCAGTGTGGAAATCTGGTCCACAGTGGTACACCATGGGCTGCAGGGTGACAGCCTGCTCCATGTTCCTCTCCACAGGCCACAGGGGGACTTCTGCTCTAGTGTCTGGAGCATGCCCTCCTTCTTCACTGACCTTGGTGTCTGCTGGGCTGTTTCTCACTCCTCACTCTCCCAGCTGCTGTTGTTCAGCAGTTTCTTCTCTTTCTTAAAAGTGCTCTCATAGATGCGCAACCAATGTTGCTCATTGGCTTGGCTCTGGACAGTGGCGGGTCCCTTTTGGAGCCAGATGGAACTGGCCCTTATCTAACATGGGGCAGTTTCTGAATTCTTCTCACAGGCGCCACCCCTGTAGTCCCCCTGCTACTAAACTCTTGCCACATAATCCCAATACAATGTGCCCCTGACATTTTGACAGAGGAATGTCTAATCCCATAGCTATTAATTTTTCTTGTATAGCTTCCATGGCATGTCTGATTCTGTCTACATTGTTCCCTCCTATGAATGTATTGATATATTACAGTGCCTGGGAGACTGGGGATTTCTGTTAAAACCTTTGCCAAGGCATTGTGAGCAATAGTAGGGGAGTGTTTATATCCTTGAGGCAGCCCATTAAAGGTATACTGTATCCCTTTCCAAGTAAAGGCAAATTGAGCCTTATCATGTTGCTGGAGCGTAATCATGAAAAACATATCTTTAATGTCTAAATTTTTCATCCATGGGTGTGATGCTCCCTGAATTTGGGTTATCAGTTCCTCAATATTTGGCACAGCATCAGTTAAAGGTGCTATATTAGCATTCCATAGCCTATAATCAACCAAAAACTACTACTGTCCATTCAATTTTTTCACTGGACAGACAAGAGAATTGCAAGGGGAATGCGTGCGAGTGATAATACCGTTTTTTCCATGACTGATACCACCCCACCAATGCCCAAATGTACAGCTGCTGTCAGAGAGTACTGCCTTAACACATCCCTCTCATACATCGCTTGTATGCAGGCTGCTTTTTGCATAGACACAGACAAATCAGAGAACTCTGATGTCTTAATAACAAGGGGATTTCCTCTTTCTTGTGGGTCTATGCCGCCATCCCAATAGACAGCTCATGTAGTCAATGAGTAGTTTTGATCACCCGGTGCAATTGTTAAAAACACTCCAGGGCTCCAATAGCCTCCTGCCTCTTCCTCACTTAAGAGGATTCATTTTTGTCTCCCCCCCCCCCCCCCGCCCTCCCCCTGCCCCAGCAAGGCAGAATCGCCACACATATTCCATCTTGGATTCCTCTGGGTGCCTAGAATACTTTTCCTGCAACTTTGCTAATTCAGCCGGAGAAAATGGGATAGTTCGTACTGTAATACGAACATTGTCATCTCCTTCATTTGCAATTTTGGTTTTGATTAATAGTCACATAGGTAGAGGTTCCAGGGTAAGATCATAATCCAAATCTCCCAGCAGTTCATTGCTATCATTATCATACCAGATGTCTCCATCCCATGTCTCAGGATTTGCACAGTGTATTAATTTGCAGATTTGTTTAGCAGAGACCAAAGATGGCATCTTATTTAGTAAGAGATCTAATTATTTTCTGTAGTTGCTTTTCTCACAGTTCATCTGAGGCCAACAGCATTTTATGTTCCCTAATTTCTATCCCTAGTTTCTCTCAATTTTCCTTTTCAAAGGCCAGTGATGTTTTCAGCATTTCATTTTCACAGCATATTCTACAACTGTTTCATGGGGAGGGGATTTTCTAATTTCCCTTTGCATGTAAAATAAGCTAGCCACCAATACTGCACAAGCAATTCCTTTGCCTTTACCTTTCTAAAATTTCGGGCCCCTTCTATTCCCGCTTTAGATGGTGCACACATTTTTGCAGCAGTTTATCCATGGCAATCCTGCCAACTACACCAATTTTATTTTTATAAGGCTCTATTGGACACTGGTGCACAGTGCACCCTAACGCCATCAAGCTATAAAGGGGCAGAACCCATCTGTATTTCTGGAGTGACAGGGGGATCCCAGCAGTTAACTGTATTGGAGGCTGAAGCGCATGAGCATGTTAAAACAAAATTGTTATAAGCGTTATATCCACTTAGTAGTTGCTAGTCACAATGATGATTGCTTTGATCTCAGGTCTGCTGTGCCTGTTTTCCAAATTGAGTTATATAGCACATTACTTACTGTATGTGTTCCCTGTCGTGCTGTTTATCACTTCTGGGGGCTTGCTTATGATTATTAATTTACTGTACGGTGTTGTGGTGGTTTTACTCAAGTGGGCAGCCGAGCTCCACCACAACCGCTCTCTCACTCACCCCCTCCTCAAAGAGGAAGGGGAAGAAAAGTCAACACAAAGAGCTTGAGGTTTGAGATGAGAATGATTTAATTAAAGGGAAAGGGAATGGGGAGAAAAGGAAACAAAAGAAACAACAAGGCCGCGTGGAAGCACAGAGAGAAAGGAAAAAGAGTTATTCTCTACTTCCCATCAACGAGCGATGTTCGGCCACGTTCTGGGAAGCAGGGCCTCAAAACGCGTACCGGTTGTTCAGGAGGACCGCCCTCCCCCACGAGAGCCCCCCTTTTATTGCTGAGTGTGACATCAGGTGTTATGGAATATCCCTTTGGTCGGTTTAGGTCAGCTGCCCTGGTGATGTCCCCTCCCCATCACTTGCCCACCCCCAGCCTGCTGGCTCTTGGGGGCTTGGAGGGAGTCCTGATGCTGTGCCAGCACTATGCAGCAATAGACACAACACTGGAGTGATACCAGTGCTGTTCCAGCTACGAGTGCAGAGCAGAGCACTGTGTGGGCTGCTGCAGGGAAAGGTGACTCCATCCCAGACAGACCCAACACACGGTGTTAGTGCTGAGGGTACCAAAAACTGAACTTATTCTTGTTCTAGATTTCGATAAATTTTAGTGGGTTTATCATTCTCTTTTTTCCCTTTCTTTTCAGCGCATAACATAGCATGATCTTCCCACAATCCACACTCCATCTGATTTTGCAAGTCCCGATGCAGCGACATGAAAGGACTAACATACATCACTTCATCCCATTTTCCTTCCTACCGGCAAAATAACAGCAATTACCATATGGTATCATACTTAAAGGATCCAATTTCTAGCCATCGTTCTCCACCATCTAATTCATACTGAGTCCACTCCTGATTACAGTAGTGCCTCATTTTATCCTTTATCAAATAATCACCACCAAATTTAGACCAGTTTCTGAGGATGCATATGAGGGGGAAGAATGGAGGGGGCGTTCTGGACTGACTGCTTCCCATTTCCTCTAGCAGCTGCTCACACTCGGTTTTATCCTGGTAGCTCACGGGGCTATTTCCCGTTCTTGCTAAATCACAGCGTCTACATGTGAGGCTGACAATCTGCTCTCCATATACCCATAGGAAGATACAAATCGTACTCACCAGTCCAGTAACTTCCCCTTGATCCCCAGACATTTGGCGGATTCCTCAGAGCGTTACGTGGTTGTACCACTGTGGTGGTTTTACTAGGGTGGGCAGCCAAGTTCCACCTCAGCCGCTCTCTCACTCCCCCTCCTCAAAAAGGAAGGGGAGAAAATACGATGCAAAGGGCTCAAGGGTTGAGATAAGGATGGGGAGATCACTCAACAATAATTGTGACGGGCAAAACAGACTCAGAGTAGGGAGATAGTAAGATTTATTGCCTATTACTAACAAGCTAGAGAAGTGAGAAACAAAGGAAAGGAACCAAAAACGCCTTTCCCCCCCTCCACCCTCTTCCAACTCCTCCCCCCAAGTGGCGCAGGGGAACGGGGGAATGGGGGTTGTGGTCAGTCTATAGCACTTCGTCTCCACTGCTCCTTCTCGGTCACTCTCTTCCCCTGCTCCAAAGTGGAGTCCCTCCCACAGGGTGCAGTCCTTCCCGAACTGATCTGGCGTGGGCTTCCCACAGGCAGAAGCTCTTCAAGAACTGCTCCAGATATGGGTCCGTACCACGGGGTCCATCCATCAGGAGCAAACTACTCCAACCTGGGTCCCCCACAGGCAGCAGCTCCTGCCAGCTCACCTGCTCCTGTGTGGTCTCCTCTCCGTGGGCTACAGGTCTGGCCTGGAATCTGCTCTGGCAGGGGTCTTCCACAGGCCGCAGCCTCCTTCAGTGCAGGTCCACCTGCTCCACCGTGGTCTCCTCCACAAGCTGCAGCGTGGAAATCTGCTCCATCGTGGTACTCCATGGGCTGCAGGGGTGTGGTGGTTTTACTCGGGTGGGGGGCCAAGCTCCAACACAACCGCTCTCTCACTGCCCCTCCTCAAAGAGGAACGGGGAGAAAATACGATGAAAAGGGCTCAGAGGTTGATATAAGGACAGGGAGATCACACAGTAATTATCATGACTGTCCTGGTTTCACTTAGGACAGAGTTAATTTTCCTCCTAGTAGCTGGTAGGGTGCTATGTTTTGGCTTAGGATGAGAAGAGTGCTGATAACATGCTGATGTTTTAATTGTTGCAGAGCAGTGCTTACACTATGCCAAGGACTTTTCAGCTTCTCACACTGTCCTGCCAGCGGGCAGGCTAGGGGTGCAACAAGAGCTGGGAGGGGACAGACCCAGGACAGCTGACCCAAACTGGCCAAAGGGCTATTCCATACCATCTGACGTCATGCTAAGCAATATATAGGGGTGGCTAGCCGGGGTGGGGGGCCAGCTACTCGGGGTTGGGCTGGGCATCGGTCAGCGTGTGGTGAGCAATTGCATTGTGCATCACTTGTTTATACATATTATTATTATTATTATTATTATTTTCTATCTTAATAAACTGTCTTTATCTCAACCCACAGGCTTCACTTTCCCGTTTCTCTCCCCCATCTCAGAGAGGGAGGGGGGAGGGTGAGCGAACGGCTGTGTGGTGTTTAGCTGCCGGCCGGGTTAAACCACAACAACGGGCAGAACCCATCTGTATTTCTGGAGTGACGGTGATCCCAGCAGTTAACTGTATTGGAGGCTGAAGTGAGCCTAACTGGGAATGAGTGGCAAAAGCACCGTATTGTGACTGGCCCGGATGCTCCGTGCATCCTTGACATAGACTACCTCAGGAGAGGATTTTTCAAGGACCCAAAAGGGAACCGGTGGGCTTTTGGCATAGCTGCCTTGGAGACAGAGGGCATTAAAGAGTTGTCTACCTTGCCCGATCTATCAGAGGACCCTTCTGTTGTGGGGTTGCTGAGGGTTGTAGAGCAGCAGGTGCCAATTGCTACCACAACAGTGCACCGGCGGCAATATTGCACCAACTGAGACTCCCTGATTCCCATCCATAAGCTAATTCGTCAACTGGAGAGCCAAGGAGTGATCAGCAAGACTCATTCACATTTTAGTAGTCCCATATGGCCAGCACGAAAGTTTCTCACACTGTCCTGCCAGCAGGCAGGCTAGGGGTGCAGCAAGAGCTGGGAGGGGACAGACCCAGGACAGCTGACCCAAACTGGCCAAAGGGGCATTCCATACCATCTGACGTCATGCTAAGCAATATATAGGGGTGGCTAGCCGGGGTGGGGCGGGCGGCTGCTCAGGGATAGGCTGGGCATCGGTCAGCGGATGGTGAGCAATTGTGAGAAAACTGCTGCAGCCTGGATCCCCCACAGGCGGCAGCTCCTGTCAGGTCAGCTACTTCTGCATGGTCTCCTCTCCACGGGCTATAGGTCCGACCCGGAATGTGCTCTGGCAGGGGTCCTCCACAGGCCGCAGCCTCCGTCGGTGCAGGTTCACCTGCTCCACCGTGGTCTCCTCCATGGGCTGCAGCGTGGAACCCTGCTCCACCGTGGTACTCCATGGGCTGGAGGGGGACAGCCTGCTTCACCATGGTCCTCACCATAGGCTGCAGGGGACTTCTGCTCCGGCACCTGGAGCACCTCTCCCCCTCCTTCTTCACTGACCTTGGCTCCTGCAAGGCTGTTCCCACTCCTCTCACTCTCCCAGCTGCTGTGTGGCACAGCATTTTTTTTTTCCTGTCTTAAATATGCTCTCACAGAGGCGCAAAACAACATCACTTATTGTCTCAGCTCTGGTCAGCAGTGGGGCCCTTACCTAACGTGGGGCAGCTTCTAGATTCTTCTCACAGAAGCCACCCCTATGGCCCCCTGCTACCAAAACCTTGCCTTGTTAACCCACTACAACAACTCGCCGGCCCCGGACTCTCGGAGGGTCGATTCTGGACCCTGATAAAATCACCGGTGCACGCTTGGTCTCTGGTGTGCTCCCCTCCAAAGGTGATGCCATTGAGATGGATTGTGTAAGGCTAATTTAAGGGTCCCATCTGGGTTGCCAAAGCTGTTGTCCGTAGGTTCGTGCCTGGTGCGCTGCACTAATAAGCACACAGATTCGAAATCCACACAAAGGTTTTTTAATTAAATAATTAATTATATGACTCTGCAGAGTCAGGTGCTTGGCAATCTTTCACAAAGCAAGCACACCTCTGACTCGAGTCACCGTCATTTATACACAGCAAACTTGTGAAAACTATCTCTTTGGCTACTTGGCTACTTTTGATTGGCTATTACAGCTCACCTAACTTATCTGTACTGAGTTTGCACATTACAGAGGAACAGCCGGGGGGTGGGGGTGGGGGGCGGTGGGAGAACACCAAATCCCACATTAGCATACATTAGCATTTTGATGGGTGTGGATTTTAATGTGTTAATAGCCATTAATGAGCAAAAGGTTATCATAGGTCAGTCTGGAGCTGTTTTTCTCCTTCTTGTTTTTTACCTTTTATCCCTTATCTTCCTTGCTTCTGCTAGCTCAAGGCTACCTGTCTCTCTCTTTCCTTATTTTCTCAGATAAAAGACTACACAAGCTATAGAAAGACTACACAAGCTACAGGCCTCCCTCTTTTCTGCAAGGTTTCCTTGTTTTTTCCCAGCTTTGGGACTACAATTTCCCCCCTTTGAGACTATTAACCTCACTTTTAGGCTTCATAGTTCTCACTACATAGTTCTTGTCCATTTCTGCTAACTTGAAGAAATACTCTATATTATCTATATCTTGTTTCATTAACATTACTTGGTGAGGTTTGCGTTTGCAAAGCGGGTTAAATTTAAAGCTAACTGAACTATAGAGTTCTGTGTCCAAGCATTGGAACTATAAGTCAACCCTGTTAAGGAAATTCTAATCAGAACAGAAATCATTTTGTCCTTTTAAACAGCAATTTCAAGTCCTCGGTCGTTTCTACTTGCCACAAAGTCTCTTTTGCTTCTTTTGATGGTAGGTCTTGCTTGTCCTCTTCTGGTGGTGGTGCTGCCTTCACACGAGTGTAGAGAATCCACGATTTGATTCCTTCCACCTTGATTGCAGTGTAGGTGTGGAGCAAGACAGTGTAGGGTCCTTTCCACTTCTCCTTTAGAGGCTCGTCTTTCCAGGTTCGAATCAGTACCTGATGTCCAGGTCAGAATGGGTGTACTGGAACATCCAATGGAATTGGCAATCGCTCCTGTACATGTCTATGGAGAGAAGACAACACGGCAGACAAAGACAGCAAATATTGTCTGACCCAACCCTCCCTCCCAACATGCATTTGACTCCCTTCTGTCACCAATTCATTTACTGGATATGGTTTGCCATATAATAATTCAAATGGGCTAACTTTTTCTTTAGCTCTGGGGGCTATCCTAATTCTCATCAGAGCTATTGGTAGGGCTTCTGGCCATTTTAGCTGAGCTTCCTGGCAAATTTTAGTCAACTGTCTTTTTAGCGTTTGATTCATTCTTTCTACCTGCCCACTCGATTGTGGTCTCCAAGCGGTATGTAAATCCCACTTAATCTGTAATGCCCTGGTATTTCTTGAACTACTTGTGATATAAAATGAGGTCCATTGTCTGAGGAAAATCCCTCTGGTATTCCAAAGCGTGTGATTATTTCTTTCAATAAAGCCTATACGACTTCCCTAGCTTTATTAGTTTGGCAGGGGAAGGCCTCTGGCCATCCAGTGAATGTGTCCACCAGTATTAGAAGATATCGATACAGTCCTTCCCTAGGGAATCCAGAAAAGTCCACTTGCCAATATTCCCCAGGCTTCATTACTTTTCTTGTCTCCCCTAGCAGTGGTTTTGGCTGAATATCGGGGTTGTTGGCACAGCATACAGGACATTTTCGCACTAATTGGTTTGCTATAGTTTGCATTTTTGGTCCAATTGAAAAGCGCTTCAGGCAAGGTGACAAGGTGCTCACCTGAACGATGACTGAAATCTTTTGACATATCTCATAGCTCACGCTGGGATGGGCCTCGGGTAGTTATTGATGCTCTTATGATATCTTCCTCTTTGTCTTCCTGCTCCTCTGATGGCCCCGACACTTTGGAGTAGCCTGCCTCATCATCTTCTTCCTCCCCAGTATGAGTAGGAGTTCTGCTGCTTTCTAAACAACCTGACTTTCTCATCAATTGTTTCATCTTGGATACGGGTGCAATTGACACTGGTACAGTCTGTTTCCCTGGCCCAGCCTTGGGGCCTGTCACACGAGTTCACAGAATCACAGAATCATCTAGGTTGGAAGAGACTTCCAAGATCACCGAGGCCAACCTCTGACCTAACACTAACAAGTCCTCCACTAAACCATATCCCTAAGCTCCACATCTAAATGTCTTTTAAAGACCTCCAGGGATGGTGAATAACCACTTCCCTGGGCAGCCTATTCCAGTGACTAACAACCCTTTCAGTAAAGAAGTTTTTCCTAATATCCAACCTAAACCTTCCCTGGCGCAACTTTAGCCCATTCCCCCTCATCCTGTCACCAGGCACATGGGAGAATAGACCAATCCCCACCTCGCTACAACCTCCTTTAAGGTACCTATAGAGTGCGATAAGGTCGCCCCTGAGCCTCCTCTTCTCCAGGCTAAATAGTCCCAGCTCCCTCAGCCGCTCCTCATAAGCCTTGTTCTCCAGACCCCTCACCAGCTTTGTTGCCCTTCTCTGGACTCGCTCAAGCACCTCCATGTCCTTCTTGTAGCGAGGGCACCAAAACTGAACACAGTACTCAAGGTGCGGCCTCACCAGAGCCGAGTACAGAGGGACAATCACTTCCCTAGCCCTGCTGGCCACGCTGTTTCTGATACAAGCCAGGATGCTGTTGGCCTTCTTGGACACCTGGGCACACTGCTGGCTCATATTCAGCCGACTACCAACCAATACTCCCAGGTCCTTCTCTGCCAGGCAGCTTTCTAACCACTCATCTCCCAGCCTGTAGCGCTGCTTGGGGTTGTTGTGCCCCAGGTGCAGGACCCGGCACTTGGCCTTGTTGAACTTCATACAGTTGGCCTCAGCCCATTGGTCCAGCCTATCCAGATCCTCCTGCAGAGCCTTCCTACCCTTGAGCAGATCAACACATGCACCTAACTTGGTGTCATCTGCAGACTTACTGAGGGTACACTCGATCCCCTCATCCAGATCATTAATAAAGATATTAAAGAGAATTGGCCCCAGTACTGAGCCCTGGGGGACGCCAGTAGTGACCGGCCTCCAACTGGATTTAACTCCATTCACCACGACTCTTTGGGCCTGGCTACCCAGCCAGTTTTCAACCCAAAGAAGCATACGCCAGTCCAAGGCATGATCAGCAAGCTTCTTCAGGAGAATGCTGTAGGAAACGGTGTCAAAAGCCTTACTGAAGTCAAGGTAGACCACATCCACAGCCTTTCCCTCATCCACTAAGCGCATCACTTTGTCATAGAACAGACAGATCTCTGACAGATGATCTTTGACAGATCTCTGGATGGCATTCCTAAGTAGTTGTTTAACCTTAAACAAAACCTGAAGCACATTCAGGAGACATAACAATAACAACATGCTGGTCTGAGCATCCCAAGGATATTCAAAGTCTTGAAGAGCTATCGTAACTCGCCTGGAGGAGAAGAGGGGGGTGAAGGAGAAAGGGAGAGTGAACAAGTGGGAAGAAACATCTCCCCCTGTCCCCTCCATAGATTGGCTCCCTGAAGAAAAAAGGTAAAAGGTGTAATTATTAATAGTTTCTGAGGTACGCTTTCCAAAGTATGGAGTTGAAGGCAATGCTGAGTACAAATACCAGATTAGTCTCATGACCAGTAATTTTATCATATCATAAGCCAGTGTTACACAGTACAGCAAAATAATAACCCTATACCAACCCCCAGAAGTGATAAGCAGCACGACAGGGAACACATACAGTAAGTAATGGGCTATACAATGCAATTCGGAAAACAGGCACAGCAGACCTGAGATCAAAAAAATCAACATTGTGATTAGCAACTATTAACCTGGTCTAATGCTTATAACAATTTTGTTTTAACACACTCTGGTCAGATCTGTCATTATCTCAATCTTTTGTGTCCCATGTTGGTTGCCAAAAGGACTGTTGTTGTTTAACCCGGCCCGCAGCTAAGCACCACACAGCCGTTTGCTCAACTTCCCCTCCCACAGTGAGATGGGGGAGGGAATCAGAAAAACAAAACAACAACAACAACAAAAAACAGCAACTGAAAGCTTTGAAAGCTTGAGGGATGCAATAAAGACAGCTGATTAGGACAGGAAAAAAAGGAAAATAATTTAAATAATGATAATAGTACTACTAACAACAACGTGTACAAAACAAGTGATGCACAATTGCAATTGCTCACCACCTGTTGACTGATGCCCAGCCTATTCCCGAGCAGCAGTCCCCCCAACCCAGCCAGCCACCCCATATTAATTGTTCAGCATGATGTCATATGGTAGGGAATATCCCTTTGGCCAGTTTGGGTCAGCTGTCCTCCTGATTCTGTCCCCTCCCAGCTCCTGATGCACCCCCAGCCTGCTCACTGGCAGGACAGTGTGAGAGGCTAAAAAGTCCTTGGCTTAGTGTAAGCACTGCTCTGCAACAATTAAAACATCAGTGTGATATCAACATTATCCTCATCCTAAATCCCAAACACACTATTAATTGTATCCTAGCTGAAACCAGGACATGGTCCCCTCCCATCTCTTCAATTCATCACGGCCAGCATGCTGGCCTGTGATGACGGTGAGCTCCGTAGAAACTTCCGCCACATGGACCGTGTGCACTGGACTTCATCAGGATCTTTGGGTGTCTGGTTATTGTGCTATAAACCATATCCGGCACAGCTAATTCCCTCAGGTGCTGGAGACCTTTCTCCATGGTGGTCCACTTGCCTAGGTGATATACAATATCTCCCTTGCAGGAAAACCTTTCTTTCACACCTGCCAGGCGTCGCCTCCAGAGGCTGAGAACCTGTGCCTCTCTCCCAATTACTCTGTCAATGAGCCTTTCTCTAGAGAGGGATCCCAGCCGCCTCCTAGTTCCTGGCTACTGGCCCCAGTGTCCCAGCATCGAAGCAGCCAGGTAAGGATGTGCTCACCTGGGTGTTGACTGAAATCCTTTTGTATATCTCGCAACTCATAGGAATCGTGCAGTTTCTGACTCATTTATGATTTGTGTCTTCTTCCTGCTGTTGTTGTGATGACTCTGCTTCAGAGCTGCCTGCCTTTTCCCCTTCTCCCTCCCTCTTAGGAGGAGCTTCTTCCCTTACTAAATGAGCTGACTTCTGTTTCCATTGTTTTGTCTTGACTATGGAGGCGACTGATACCACAGATGGTTGGTCCTCTGGGTTAGCCACAGTGTGTGTTATCTGATCATCAGATGTTGGGAGGAATGGGTTAAAAGCAGAAGATTGGTGAGGAGGATGTGTTGAAAATGCAAGATTGGTGAGGAGGATTGTAAATATGCTCAAGTGAACTTGCACCTGGAATACATAAAGCCTGGAGAGCAGAAATGTAGGAAAACACATATAGCTATTGCTGTGTATTTTGTGTGCCTTGTGTGTTTGACAAGTAGAACATCTGTGTATAGATAACACAGGTGTTTAGTAGACTTCGACACGCCCTGGTGTCTATGGCACACAGGCGCTTGTGTGCCTCTGCCCAGGTGCTGCTTTGGTGATTCTCCAGTTGGTGAGGTAATGAAAATAAATTTACTCTTTGCATTTCAGCTGTGAGTCTGTGGTTGTTCCTTTTGAACTTGACAGAAGGGCTATTATTTATGTTTTGTTTAATGTTGTAGGATTTCTATGCTGAATGGCTGTGTTAACTTCATAAGCATTTATCATTTTAGTGGAGGACGAATATGGTAAAGTAAATCGTATAGATTTCACACTAGGAAAAAGTGCTGGAGAAGTTCATAAAACAAGTTAGTTTACAGGAATTATGTGGGTAAGCTCATAAGAACATATAGCCATTGCAGCTATGATTGACACGAAGGCTGTGAAAGGGTTGATCATTGTGCCTGTTTTGAAAAGTTAAATTATTACACTTTGGATGATTACATTTTCACCTGGTGATAACACATGAAGCCTATCTGGCTACGGATGTCCCTGAAAATGGCAGCCTAGAGAACTCTGGTTTTCATGTTGCCCATATTCAGATGTAATAGCAGAGGGGCTGGTTGCTGCCAGCACTGCTCACCTGCTATCTTTTTTCCCAAGGCACCCCAGACAAATAACCCAGCAGTTCTGCTGGCGCTGCAGGATGCTGCTCAGCCACTTCCTTTGTGCTCAGAAGGGTGTCTGTGCTGTGGCCACGTGGAGCTACAAGGGCAGAGCTGGCACCAAGGAAAGGATAGCTTAGACCTGCCCAGCATCATTGCACTGCAGCTTTCTATGCTACCTACATTTTGAGCAGCAATTTAAATGATACAAGAAAAACTACATGGTGCACCGATCCTACATATAAAAGTGACTGTCTAATAGGAGGAAGCGGGCTTGATGAGACGAGCTGTGGAGACCAGACAAATGCTGATCCGTGTTTGAGGGGCGGGAGGTGTAACACTCCCAGGCCCTCCTTGTCTGGTTTCCAGGACATTTTGGCAGATCGCACCAAGTAGCTTACTCACTAACACAGAAGCATAACTTTCCAAAATGCATCTGGAAGAGGGAACACATGCGTTTTTCTTCAGCAATCACAATGTATCTATGTATTTCTTTGTTTTGATCTTACAGTGAGGGAGAATATTGCAGGCCCTTTGTTAGGATGGTAGTTTACACAGACTTCTTGGTTCATTTATGAGACTGCTGAAAGCACAAACTTGAGGTCTGGAAAAAATGACAGCATTTCATCTT
Source organism: Stictonetta naevosa (assembly GCA_011074415.1). NCBI lineage: Eukaryota > Metazoa > Chordata > Aves > Anseriformes > Anatidae > Stictonetta > Stictonetta naevosa. The sequence continues at coordinate 72,220 of MU011936.1, forward strand.
ATCTCAGTGATGCGTTTAATTGTGTTTTCCTTTCACATCCAGAAATCAGCTGTGTCCCTCCTGGGGCGGAACACCTATGTATGCCTTCCTGCCACCACACGCTGCGCTGTACTGCTCTCCCTCCTGATGCTGCTGCTCCGGAACAAGGACTGCACGCAGAAACCATGCTCCTCTGAGGGGAGTGCCGGCAGCACAAGGGCAGATGCAAGCTGTTGCATTAAAGGGTGTAGCCAATTAGCCGTTATAAGTCTGTTAGCGTTAAGGGTACTGAACTATCACGATCACGGATTCACAAATAATGTAGTACATCCTCACTCTAGTCACGTTCCATGAAATACCACAGCCACACTTAAAAAGTTTGGTCGCGTTCAACGAGAACTATCACAGCTAGGTTCAATGCAATCTAGTACAATTTATTAAAGCAACAGGTACACAGGTTCTTTGGATTGCCGGTGATAAATTCACTGTCTGCAAAAGCACACTCAAATACCAAAAGTATGAGTAACTCAGCCTGGCTATTAACGCGTTAAAAGGCACAAAAACTTTAAAGAGATTTCTAAGTTTCCTCAGAGACACCTAGTATAAGCAAGTGTTCAAATCTTACCCAGAGGCACCCCAAGTGGGGGGGGGGGGGGGGGGGGGGGGGGGGGAGGGCATGACACTCAGCCTGTCAACTGATCCCAGAAGTCACAAGGGTATCTTCCCTCACAACCACTCTCTCTTAAGCCAATTTATATTATTTTCTACCTTTTAGGTGGAGCTTGAGTGACTCGAGTCAAGCATATCTTGGTTACGATTGGTGCAAAGTTTTCTCGATTTCATTTAAAGGTCTAGGCTCCGAGAAATTCAGAGCGCGTGCTCAGTGAGGGGTGGTTGCACCTTGGAGGGTGGGTAGCATTTGGGATGGAGGTGTGTTTTGGTATTATAATGATATTATAATGAGCAAAAGTTCACTAGAGTACAGCATTTTGTCAAAAACATGACAAGCAATGCTTGACCACATCCTTGAAGCAGGGCCTCAATATTGTAGTGGGTTTACATGGCAAGGTTTTGGTAGCCGGAGGCGGGGGGGGGGGCGAGCATAGGGGTAGCTTCTTAGAGAAGAATCCAGAAGCTGCCCCATGTTAGGTAAAGGCCCCGATGCTGGCCAGAGCTGGGCCAATAAGTGATACTGTTTGTGCATCTGTGAAAGCATAATTAAGAAAGGAAAAAGAAAAAAAAAACTGCTGGGGAACAGCAGCTGGGAGAGAGAGAGGAGTGAGAAACAGCCTTGCAGGCACCAGGGTCAGTGAAGAAGGAGGGGGAGAGGTGCTCCAAGCACCGGAGCTGAAGTTCCCTTGCGGCCTGTGGTGAGGACCATGGTGAAGCAGGCTGTCCCCCTGCAGCCCATGGTGTACCACGGTGGAGCAGGGTTCTACGCTGTAGCCCATGGAGGAGACCACAGTGGAGCAGGTGGACCTGCCCTGAAGGAGGCTGCGGCCTGTGGAGAACCCCCGCTGGAGCAGATTCTGTGCCAGACCTGCAGCCTGTGGAGAGGAGACCATGCAGGAGCAGGTGACCTGGCAGGAGTTGCTGCCCATGGGGGATCCAGGTTGGAGCGGTGTGCTCCTGATGGATGGACCCCATGGTGCGGACCCCTATTTTGAGCAGTTCTTGAAGAGCTGCTGCCTATGGGAAGCCCACGTCGGATCAGTTTGGGAAGGACTGCATCCTGTGGGAGGGACCCCACGTTGGAGCAGGGGAAGAGAGTGACCGAGAAGGAGCGGCGGAGACGAAGTGCTATAGACTGACCACAACCCCCATTCCCCCGTTCCCCTGCACCGCTTGGGGGGAGGAGGTGGAAGAGGGTGGATGGGAGGAAGGCGTCTTTGGTTTCTTTCCTTTGTTTCTCACTTCTCTAGCTCTTAGTATTAGGCAATAAATCTTGCTGTCTCCCTACTCTGAGTCTGTTCTGCCCGTCACAATTATTGTTGAGTGATCTCCCCGTCCTTATTTTAACCCTTGAGCCTTTTGCATCGTATTTTCTCCCCCTTCCCCTTTGAGGAGGGGGAGTGAGAGAGCGGTTGTGCTGGAGCTTGGCTGCCCACCTGAGTAAAACCACCACAAATCCACGTAGCCATTGTTTGGGAGGACAGATGAGGGCCCACTCCTCCCCTCTCCTTCCCTTTTTCCACCTTGTATTGCTGAGTGTGACATCATATGGTATGGAATATCCCTTTGGTTGGTTTAGGTCAGCTGCCCTGGTGATGTCCTCTCTCCACCTCTTGGCCACCTTCAGCCTGCTGGCTCTTGCGAGGGGGCGGTTAGAGGGAGTTCTGATGCTGTGCCAGTATTGCTCAGCAGTAGACAAAACAGGTGAGGCCTGGCCAACTGAGTATACTGGACCACTCCCACAGACACTCCAAGGCAAGCGTTACATGCCACTACCGGAAACACCATCCTGCGCCTGGAAAGGCAAGTTCTGTGGTGTCTTGATATATCAGAGAGAATTGAGTCCAACAATGGGATTCACTTCCGAAACTATCTTATCACCTCCTAGGCCAAGAGGCATGGCATTGAATGGGTATATCACAACCCCTGTGACTGACTTTGGGCTCCATCTTTCGTAACAATCTTTCAGGGCAGAACAGATGGTGTTGGATTGTCACATGCTGAAGTCCCTTCTGATTCCATCACACCACTGTGCTTGTCCAGTTCTATCAAATTTAATTCATCGTTATCTGCATGACTGTTACTTTGATACCACTAATAGGACATTGTCCTGGTTTCAGCTAGAATAGAGTTAATTTTCCTCCTAGTAGCTGGTATGGCACTGTGTTTTGGATTTAGGATGAGAATAAAGGTGATAACACACTGATGTTTTAATTGCTGCAGAACAGTGCTTACACTAAGCCAAGGACTTTTCAACTACCATTGGTGCAAAGTTTTCTCGCTTTTGTTTAAAGGTCTAGACTCCAAGAAATTCAGAGCGCATGCTTAGTGAGGGGTGGTCGCACCTTGGAGGCGGGTAGCTTTTGGGATGGAGGTGTGTTTTGGTATTAAAATGATATTATAATGAGCAAAAGTTCACTGGAGTACAGCATTTTGTCAAAAACATGACAGGTTGTTGGCTCAGGGTAACAAATGTGCAGCTTATTGGTCTCGATGTGCACAAGAACAATCAAGTTCCCATCCGATCACAGAGCCTGGCCACGGTGTCTCCATTCCACTCTGCACTCCATACCGTTCCTTAGAGTCAGCACACCAGGCTCCCCCAGCGCAATAACATCTAAGGTTGGAGGCCTAGGAAACGCTTAGGTAGTGCGGCTACACTCCACCCTTAAAGCTTCTTCAGTGCTGTACGTTTTCTTTAAAATGTGAATATCAGTTTAATTTCCAAGTCACCTTAGACAATTATTCCACACAAGCCCTGACGGCAAGCTCCGCAAAAGGTTCAGGCCGCGACTACTCGTGGCAGCGCCCCTCTCAGACTACACCTACAATAACACACCAGGCCAGAGAGCCCCACCTCCTCGCCCTCTGTTGTGTGAAAGGTGATTATGCCGTCACTTCCGCCGCATGGTGCAGGCTGGGAATACGAGTCGCGATTAGCCAGCGCCTGCCGCGCTTTTCAGCGAGCCGAGGAGCACGAAGTGGTAACGAGCAGGAACGGCAGGGCGAAAGTTCTTCGTGTTGAGTACTGAGAGGACCGCGCGAAGCACGTGAGCGCTATTAGAGTGTAACCTGGCCGGGAACTGAAAACGGATCGATTTAATGCGCGCTTTGATGACGTAATAACAACTAACGAGGTGATGGTGTTGCCAGGCGCGTGGTTCGGGCCGACACCGGTCGGTTGGGTCTCCGCTTCAGGGGCGCCCCCATGAGATATTCGCGCTTGCCGGTGGCCGCCCGCACTGTTATCGGAGCGACCGTGCCTCGCGGGCGCTTGGTGCAGGGTAGGCCTTCCGCTTTCTCCTGTTCCTGGGACTCGGCGGGCGCTCATTGGCTTTTCTGCCTGGGGCGGGCTCTGCCGCCGCCTTGCCATTGACAGGGCTTGCGCTGACTGCCATCAGTGTTCGCCAATGGGGCTGTGGCTGGGCACGGGGCGCGCGGACTGAAGCTCAGAGGAGGCAGGCGCAGCTGCAGGTTGGTTTTGTGGAGCCTCCGCTAGCGGTGTCGATCGTCTGTGGGGTACTTCTCGGCGCGTGGGCTGGGCTGGCTTGGCAGCGAGCTGAAATGTGGTACCGGGAGGGGGTGTATGGGCCTCTGTTCCAGCAAGGGAAAGGCACTGCCTGTGATTTAGTGGGGATGTGTTGGTTGGTGTTGTTATTTTTAAAGACAAGAATGCGACAAAGTGCACAAAAAGTTTTTGTGTTGTCTTGAAGCAGCCCGTGCTATTACCCGTGAAGGCCCCAAACATCCCTCAAAGCCTCCTGTCTTGAGAGGGCAACAAGGAGGTGGCAGTGGTTGGGTCAGTGCTTGGTTGGCTGACCTGGTTCATCTGAGTTGCTGTACCACAGCTCTGCCTGCCTGCATGCCTACCTGATCATATAGGCAAAGGGAAAAACAGTGCACTAAATTTAGATGAATTGCTACTGTATTTCAGGAGTACAGTAATAATAATATTATAGTAATAGAAGGCTCCAGGGAGACCTTATAGCAGTATTCCAGTACCTAAAGGGGGCCTACAAGAAAGCTGGAGAGGGACCGTTTATCGGGGAGTGTAGTGATAGGACAAGGGAGAATGTCTTTAAGCTAAAAGAAGATGAATTTCCTCCTTATAACCAATCTAAATCTTTTACTCTGAGGGTGCTGAGACACTAGAACAGGTTGCCCGGAGAAGTTGTGGAGGTCAATAAAAAGTGATGTTCCTTAGGCGTCAGTATTGGGACTGGTGCTGTATAACATCTTTGATGCTGACACGGACAGTGGGGTTGAATGCACCCTCAGCAAGTTGGCTGATGACACCAAGCTCTGTGGTGCAGTAGATGCCCTGGAAAGAAGGGATGCCATGCAGAGGGACCTGGACAGGCTTGAGAGGGGGGCCTGTGCAAACCTCGTGAAGTTCAAAAAGACCAAGTACAAGGTCCTGCACCTGGGTTGGGGCAGTTCCAAGCACAAATACAGGCTGGGCAGAGAATGGATTGAGAACAGCTCCGAGGAGAAGGACTTGGGGGTGTTAATTAACAAGAAGCTCAACATGAATCAAAATGAATGCAGAGAAAGACTTGGGGGTCCTGCTGGATGGGAAGCTGGTCATGAGCCAGCAGTGCGTGCTTGCAGCCCGCAAGGCCAACTATGTCCTGGGCTGCATTAAAAAAGGGGTGACCAGCAGGGAGAGGGAGGTGATTGTCCCCCTCTACTCTGTGCTTGTGAGACCCCACCTGGAATACTGCATGCAGGCCTGGAGCCCCCAGCACAAGAAGGATGTGGAGCTCTTGGAACGGGTCCAGAGGAGGGCTGCTAAGATGAACTGAGGGCTGGAGCACCTCTATGAAGAAAGGTTGAGGGAACCGGACTTGTTTAGCTTGGAGAAGAGAAGGCTCCGGGAAGACCTCATTGCGGCCTCCCAGTACTTGAAGGGAGCATATAAACAGGAGGGAGAATGCCTGATTACATGTGTTGGTAGTGATAGGACAAGGGGAAATGGTTTTAAACTAAGACAGGGAGATTTAGGTTAAATATTAGGAGAAAGTTTTTCACTCAGAGGGTGGTGAGGCACTGGAACAGGTAGCCCAGAGAGGTTGTGAATACCCCATCCCTGGAGGCATTCAAGGCCAGGCTGGATGCAGCTCTGGGCAGCCTGCTCTAGTGGTTGGCAACCCTGCCCAGAGCAGGGGCATTGAAACTAGATGATTTTTAAGGTCCTTTTCAACCCAGGCCGTTCTATGATTATGTGAATCAGCAATGTGAGCTTGCAGCCCAGAAAGCAAACTGTATCCTGGGCTACATCAAAAGAACCATGACCAGCAGGATGAGGGAGGTGATTCCCTCTACTCTGCTCTCATGAGACCCTACCTGGAGTACTGTGTTCAACTCTGAGGTGCCCAGCACAAGAGGGATGTGAAAGTATTAGAAAAAGTCCAGAGGAGGGCCATGAAGATGATGAAGGGGCTAGAACATTTCTCCTGTGAAGACAGGCTGAGGGAGTTGGGGTTGTTCAGCCTGGAGAAGGGAAGGCTCCAGGGAGACCTTATAGCAGCCTTCCAGCACCTAAAGGAGGCCTACAGGAAAGCTGGGGAGGGACTCTTTGTCAGGGAGTGTAGTGATAGGACAAGAGTTAATGATTTTAAACTAAAAGAGGGTAGATTTAAATTAGATGTTAGGAGAAAATTCTTTACAGTGAGGGTGAAGTGGTGATTTTGCTCAGGTGGGTAGCTGAGCTCCTTCACAATGGCTCTCTCAGTCCCCCTCCTCAAAAGGAAAGGGGACAATATATGATGAAAAGGGCTCAGGGGTTGAGAGAAGGACAGGAAGATCACTCAACAATTATCATCATGGGAAAACCAGACTCAGCATAGGGAGATTAATATAACTTATTACATATTACTAACAAGCTAGAGAAGTGAGAAACAAAAGAAAGAAACCAGAAACACCTT
>JAACYO010021079.1:0-13486 GCA_011074415.1 Stictonetta naevosa
GAAAAAAAGGGGGAAGAAATTGGGAGGGAAAAAAGAGGGGAGAAATTCGGGGGGGGGAAAGGGGAGGAATTATGGGGGGAAATTGGGGCCAAAAGAGAATGGGGCAAAAACGGGGGAAAGGAGGACAGGGACGTGTGCTGGGCTCGCCGGGCTGATTTCACCACCTCCTCTGCCCCCCTGGGAACAGGCGGAGGTTCAAGGAGCCATGCAGGTCCTCAGCAGCATCGCTGATGGGAGCAAGAGCCTAAAAATGACGCAGAAAGCAGCAGAAAAAGGCTTTACCTGGTTTGATGGAGGGGAAGGAGAGCCTGGGGTCCTCGGGAGGATGAGCGCGGCGTTTCTTCCTCCAGCGGCGCGCGGGGTAGGAGTAGAGCTGCCCGGCAGCTAAACCTGGGTGTGGGAGGGGATAATTAAGGTTATAAGGGTAATTACGGGGAAATTAGTGCTTTTTGGTGGGATTTGGGCAGTACCCGGCCCTCGGTGGCGCTTCTCCATCCAGATGTAGCAGTTGCTCTGCGCCACACCGGTCTGCGAGTCGAGGAAGGGCAGGCGCACGCTGCGCTCGGCGCACAGCCGCGCGTTGTAGTTGTGGCACTGCTCCATGGCGTCGCGGTAGTACTGCTCGCCGAGCCTGCCGGGGCGAAAAGAGGAGGTATGGGGCAGGAAAAAAAAGGGGAGGAATCGGGGGAAAAAAAAAGTCGGAGTCATGGGATCCTGCCTAATGCAGCTGTGGGGGTCACGGGAAGAAATGGTGAGATGGGGTGGGGTGGGAAAATGGGTGAAAAAGGAGCCCCAAAATGTGATGTGGGGAAAAAAAATGGGTCAAAAAGGAGTGTGTGGGGGGAAAATGGGTGAAAAGGAGCCCCAAAATGGGTCAAAAGGTGCCTCTAAATGGGATGTGGGGGAAAAATGGGTCAAAAGGAGCCCCAAAATGAGATATGGGGTGGGAAAAATGGGTCAAAAAGGATAGTGGTGGGGAAAGATGGGTCAAAAGGAGCCCCAAAATGTGTCAGAAGTGGCCCCAAAATGTGATGTGGGGAAAAAATGGGTCAAAAAGTAGTGTGGTGGGGAAAAAATGGGTTGAAAAGGAGCGTGGTGGGAAGAAATGGGTGGAAAAGGAGCCCCAGAATGAGATGCAAGGAATAAAATGGGTCAAAAAGGAGTGTAGTGGGGAAAAATGGGTGAAAAGGAGCCTCAAAATGTGTTGAAAGGAGCCCCAAAATGTGAGGTGGGGTGGGAAAAATGGGTCAGAATAGAGTGTGGTTGGGAAAAAATGGGTCAAAAGGAGCCCCAAAATGGGTCAAAAGGAGCCCCCACATGGGTCGAAATGCATTAAACATAGATTTGGGTAAATAAATACCAATTTGGGTAACTAAATATCGACTTAGGTAAATAAATATCAGTTTGCTGGAGTGTCAGGGGACATCCAGCTCTCAATTTCTGATGGTTTAGCCCCAAAAAGCTGGAGGTGGAGGTGTTTCAGATGTTTCAGCAGCCATATCCCTGAATTCTCTTTTTTTCCCTCTTTTGGCTGCAGAGGGAGCCCCAACGCCGGACTTGGGGAGGTGAAACCTTCCCGAGGTTCTCATTTCTGCCTGATTCACCCCAAAAACAAGCGTCCCAATAACACAAAGCCCTAAAAGTGCATCGATTTAGGGCAAAAAAGGCTGAAAAAAAAAGAGTTTGGCTCACTTTGGGGTTGGAATAATAGGGAAAATTATTAAAAAGTCTGGAAAGAGCACAAAAAACTATGGAAAGAGCCCAAGACCCTATAGAAGGTGTCAAGAACGTATAGAAAGAGCCCAAGAACCCATAAAAAGCGCCAAGGACCCTACAGAAGGTGTCAAGAACCTATAGAAAGCGCCCAAGACCCTACAGAAGGTGCCCAAGAACACTCCAGGATCATATAGGATCTTCCCCCCTCCAGGACTATATAGGGGGAGGCGTGGTTCCCCAGCTCTATAGGGGAACCCCAGCTCTACAGGTCCGGGCCCATATATGGGGCACTTCTCTAGGTTCCTGTCTCCCAAGGATGTATAGAGACCCCTATAGGGCACTCTGCTATAAGGCCCTACAGTGGGGATCCCCCTCCGCAGGGATCTATAAGGGGCATACAGACAGATGTATAGGGGCTGCTGCCACCATACAGGGGCACATCCACACACCAGGCTGCACGCAGCCCCCCCCACGAGCCCTACAGACCCCCTCCCAGGGCCGTATAGGAGGAACATCCCCACTAGAACCCTCTTGGATCCCATATAGAGACCCACAGGAGGGAACAACACCCCCTCAGGCCCTTTTAGAGGGAGAGACCCCCCTTAGGGCCCTCTGTAAGGACCAATAGGGGGTGCAACCCCCTCCCCAGACCCTACAGAACTCCTCCCAGGGCCTTATAGGGGGAAAATCTCCCCATAGGATCCTCTTGGATCCCCTATAGGGACCAGTAAGGGGTGCAACACGCCCCCCCTCAGGCCCTATAGACTACATCCCAGACCGTTACAGGGAGAAAATCCCCCCCCCCCAACCTCTTAGATCCACTATATGGACCAATGGGGGGGACAGACAATCCCCCTTCAGGCCCTACAGACCACATCCCCAGGCGTTATAGGGGGAAAATCCCCCCCGAGCCCTCTGGAATCCCCTATAGGGACCAATGGGGGGGGAACTCCCCCCTCAGGCCCTATAAGACCCCATCCCCAGGCGTTACAGGGGGAAAATTCCCTCTCAGGGCCCTCCTGGATCCCCTATAGTGACCAACAGGCCACTCCCCAGGCCATATAGACCTCCTCCCAGGGCCGTATAGGGGGAAAATCCCCCCCAAAGGACCTCTAGGATCCCCTATAGGGACTAACAGTGAGGACCACCCCTTCCCGGGGTCCTATAGACCCCCTCCCAAGGCCTTATAGGAGGCAAATCCCCCACCAAGGCCCTCCTGGATCGCCAACAGGCACCTATAGGGGGAGCGCCCCCTCCCCCCGGCGCCCACTTGGACTCGCCCGCCGTGGGGCAGCCCCGCTCCCCGCGGCCGGGCCGGGCCGGACCGAACCATTGCGCCCCCCCAGCGCGGGGAGGGGGGGGCGAAGCGCACTCACAGCTTCACCACGTTCTGGACCACCGCCGCCATTTTGCCTCCGCCGCCGGGGGCCAGCGCCGCCCAGCGCGCATGCGCGGCTAGACGGGAGGGGAGGGGGAGGTGGGGCGACGAGCGCATGCGCAATGGACTGGAGCTGCTCGGCCCCCCCCGCTGCGCTGTTTGCGTTCTGCGCATGCGTGTGGGGGGGGAGGCGGGAAAGGGGCGAGGAGGGGAAAAAGGGCGGGAAAAGGGAGGAGTGAGGGGAGGGGGGAAGGGGCAAGATGGGGGGCAAAAAGAGGGGGTGGGGGCAAGATGGAGAGGCAAAAGAGGGGCTGGGGCAAAATGGAGCGTGGGGGGGCAAGATAGAGGGATTGGGGTAAAATGAAAGGGGTAGGAGTAACGTACGGAAAAGACTCCACAACCATAGGGTTGTAAAGCAGGTATACTTTATTGTGGTGCACCAGGTGCAGTGGGAATAGCTTTCCCCAAAAAGTGTGCACCTGCCCGGTCATCTCTCACAATTTTATACATTAATACTGTCCCATATTACGTAAGCTCTAATACATATTCATTATTTTCCCTGAAAAGGCGGACCTCTTCCAAGTACTCATTTCCATACTCCCCGCCCTTAGCTCCTTCTGGTTGCGCCTGTGCAATGTAGCCCGGTGGTTGTGGGCAGGGGTCTTTCAGGATAACAGCAACGAGGAAGAGGAGGTTAAACTTTTTTACCTCTCTGGACTTTGACCTTCTGTTGGACAGTATTTTAAAGTTTTTGTTTATCTTTGCCTTGTTTCCTGCCAACAAGTTGTTCATTCTTCTCTAACGAGTTGTTCATCCTTCTCTCATCCGTTGGCCTTGAACGATATCTCCTTTCTACATCTGCTTCTCATCAGATTCTCATCTACTTCCCCTATAATTAGGATATTCTTAGGTTCTTATCTGCATCCCTGGTAATTAACATATTTTACCACATATGTAGCTAAATACTAATTTGGATAAGTTCCAGCATCTTCCCCATCTCAGGAGCAAGATGGGGGGCAAAATGGAGGGGGTGGGGGCAAAATGGAGGGGGTGGGGTCCAATAAAAAGGGGGGGGGGCCAGACCTGAGGGGCACAATGGGGGCGAGGGGCAAAAGGGAGGATGGGGGGCAAGATGGAGGGGAGAGGGGTAAAATTTAGGTGGTAGGGGGCAAAATGGGGCAAGGGGCAAAGTGGAGGGGGCGAGGGACAAGATGGAGGGGCAAAATGAAGGCAATGGGGGGTGAATTGGAGGGGGCATGGGGCAAAAGGAAGGGCTGACGGGCAAAACCCCAGAAATCTAGGATGTTTTGGGTCAGAAGGGACCATAAAAATCACCAAATTCCTAAATCCTGCCCCATAATCAGGCTGCTCACAGTCTGTCCAGCCCGGCCTTGTGCCAGGGATGAGAGAAGTTCTCCTGGAAGAGAACACTTAAATAAAATAATTTTATTAATTTTTAAAAATATTTCCATGGTTTGTTGGGGACAGCACCTGTTTCCTGGATCGTAAGAGTGTGGGATACAAAGACAGACTCAAAATCTCAATTTTTTACCCATTTGGAGGCATGAAATCCCAAATCCCAACCAAGAGGCCTCACATTATTAAAAAAAAAAAGTCACAAAACCAGCCCAAAACCTGATTTTTAATCAATTACCCCAATCCTACAGCTGTTTAAGAGTCCCACAGCCTCTTCCCATTTAATTCTGTCGACAAGTTTTTGTCAAGTTTTTTGTCTTTTCCCTACATTACGGTCCATTTTGGTTTTATTTTTTTTCTATTTCTGGGCCTTTTCGGGGCAGATTTTGACAGGAAACCTTATTCAGTCCCCAAATTTGGGGGGCAAAATGGAGGATTTGGGGGGTTTTGGTTGGAGGATGAGGAAGGAGGGGTGCAGGGTGCTGCAGAGGAGGGAAAAAACATGATGGAAATGGTGGAAAACTGGGGAAAAATGAGGATAATGGGGACAGAAAGCCAAAAGGATTCTGGAATAAAATACAGAAAAATGACACCAAAAAAAATCTATCCCGTGACAGGGCAGTGAGGAGCTGGAGCAGAGCGGACAGCAGTGAGGATTTAGGCTGAAATCATGCTCTTTTGGGTAAAAAAGAATTCCGGGGGTGAGCACGCCACTTTCTTCAGGGTTTTTTCGACACTTTATTGGCTCCTCCGCGTGGAAAGATGAGCACAGCGGCAGTTTTTCCCTGATTCTTTGACTTTTAACACCATTTCTGTCTAATAAGCACTGGATCTGAGAGAAAACTTTTTATTTTTTAGGATTATTTATTGTCTGCTGGGAAAACTTTTATTGTTTTAGCGTTATTAATTGTCTGTAGGGAAAAATATTTTTTTATTATTGTCTGTAGGGATTTTTTTAAGGATTATTATTTGTAGGGGAAACTTTATTTTTTAATATTCATTATTTTTCTGTAGGGAATTGACGTAGAAATCTCCATTTTTGCACAAAATTTGTGTTTCCCATCTTGCGACAGCCATAGGCAGAGCAGCTTTCCCCCTACTGCCAATCCACCAGCCTCTTTCCTTTATAAATTTGTGCAAAAAACTTAAATCCGTGAGTTTTTTTCCCCTAATTTACTGGGAAATTGGGTTATAGGATGCATCAGGGACACTGCAAATGTTTTCTATGCAGCCACCCTTTATCTTAAACCCCTCCCTTTCCCCGAGCTGTAATTAATCCCTCAAAGCCCTCGTTAACTTATTCTGCCTCAATATTCCCCCCCAAAAGTGAGGAGAAAGGCGTTGTTTGGTGCTTGCGGGGTGAGTCACGGCAGGGAGCTTTTCTTCCTGCCAGAGTGACTCAAGCTTCTCAGAACTGGTGTAAAAACGCTGGGTTTAGCAACATTAATTTCCAAAAATCACTCCTTTGGGGAGTGACTAATTGAGGAACGATTAATTGGGGAAGGAATGCACGTGCCGGCAGGGTGGGATCCTGGGCAGGGAGCATGGCAGGGAAACGGGGAATCCCAAGTGTTTTCGTTGTTTTTTTGTCTACAGTGGCTAAAAAGAAATTTAAAAATAAAAATGCCTTTTTTTTTTTTTCCACTTCTTCAGCAGGGGAGCAGAGAGGGAGATGAGACACTGAAAAAAGGGGGGAAAAGGGAAAAAAAGGAGCGAAATTATGTGCTCAGAAGGGTGCTGTGATCCCCAGGAGCAAAAAAAATATATCAAACAAGGTGGGTTGGGGCCAAATTAAGGCCAAATTGGAGCACTGATGCCCCAAATAAATAAAACAAATAAAACTAAGCAGGCTGTCACCTCCTTGCAAGGTCTTACTCCAAGCAGGGCTGTTAGCTTGCCGATTAACCCCAAAACATTGCCATTTAACCCCTAAATGTTGCTCTTTAGCCCCAAAATCTTGCCGTTTGCCCACCAAAATGTTGCTGTTCAATCCCGAGTTAACTTTCAACCCCAAAACGCTGACATTTAACCCCCCAAAAATCCTATTTAACCTCAAAATGTTGCCATTTAACCCCAAAATCTTGTTTAACCCCCAAAGTTGCTGTTTAACCCCAAAATTTTGCCATTTGCCTGCAACCTTCCGTGTAAGCACCCCCCCCGAAGCAAACGGGCCGAGTAAATGAGAGCCAGGACACAACTGCACAGTGGTCATTAGTCTAATGCCTCATTAATTAATGAATGCCTCATTAATTAACAATTCACCCATCAAAACATCAGCTGACAACGTAGGAAACACCATAAACCACCAAAAAAAAGTCACGGAACTCCCGAGAGGTTCCTCAGCAGCCTTCTTCTGGGCTAAAAAGTGCTGAAAACGGTTAGAAGCAACACAGTTTATTAAAACAAAGTTTTTGATGCCCCAGTGGGATTTTCCTTGCCTTGATCCTGGGTCACGGAGGAAAACGGAAGTCTCTGTGGCCCATTTTGCCCCAAGATCAGCAGAATTGGGGTTTTTGGCGATTTGGGGAGCCTGAGGACACTCCCCGCCCTCCTCCATGTCTTACTTTCACCTTTCCAACTCCAACCCCGCGCTCTGGGCATGATTTTCCTCGCAAAAATGGCATTTTTGGCTTCTCCTTCTTCTCCCTCACCCTCAAAGCCTGGTAGGGTGGGTGTTTTTTTTCCATAGAACCACCAAATTTCTCCATTTGCGGCGGTTTTTTTTGACCAAGCCAACATGCTGGGAGTTATTTCACCAATTCCTCCACCAAACCCCTCCAGAAACGCGCGGTGTCAGCAACAGTTGAGTTTGAGCCAATGGGAAAAAGGAAAAATAATGGAAAAATACCTGTTTCTTTGCCATTTTTTGTCGTTTTTTTCCCCCTTTTCCTGTTTTTGCTCGCTTTCAGGTCAAGATCTGCACCGATCCCTCCGCTTGATGCCTCTCCATCACCTGCAGGACGTCCTCCAGGATGGATGGCCCCAAGTCGACGTGGAGGGAGAGGAGGGAGCCGGCGTGCGGGAGGAAGGGCTCGGCGCCCCGCTCTTCCTCCTCTTCCACCTCCAAGCCAACCCGCTCATCAAGGTGCAACCGCGGTGGTTTCGGAGGAGCTGGCGCCACCGGCAGCGTCAATGCCTGCGGGGCACCCAGAATGGGTAAAGAAACAGCATTTTTGAGCAACGGTGAGGCCGCCTCCGAGGCTGGGTGCTCCCCGAGGGTGGAAGTCCTGGCAAATTGGAAGGACGAGGCGCTGGCGGTCTCTGCACGGGGGAGGAGGTGGAATTTGCCGCGGAGGAAGGAGATGTCGCCGAAGGTGTCTCCCTCGCCACCACTGCCGACGTGGATGGTGTGGCGGAAGTCGCCGAGTGGCGGGCTGATCATGTCGCAGGACAGCACATCACGCAGCTTGGCGCGCTTCCCCTTGCGGCTACCCCGCTTCAGGTAGATCGGCGCCTTGGTGGACATGGCCAGGGGCTTGAGGCAGGAAGGGAACAGTGAGGGTAATTAGTTAATTTCAGGTCATTGAGACTTCTAGGCTTTTAGTTGGTTGGACATGTTATCGATAATGAAACAACCCAAAAAACTCATTAATTCCAGGTGATCTTTCTCCATTTTAGTTGGTCAGACACCTTGTCGATAATGAAATGACCCAAAACATTAATTAATTCCAGGTGCTTGCTCTCCACTTGAGTTGGCTGGCCATGTTATTGATAATGAAGCTTCTCCAATTTTAGTTGGTTGGATGTGTTATCAATAATGAAGCAACCCCAAAAAATCATTAATTCCAGATGTTCTTCCTCCAATTTAGTTGGTTGGCCATGTTACTGATAATGAAGTGACCCAGGTGTTTGAATAATTCCAGGTCATCTCCACTTCTCTTGGTTGGATGTGTTACCATTAATGAAATGACCCCAAAAATTCATTAATTCCAGCTGATTGTTCTCCATTTTAGTTGGTTGGACACGTTATCGATAATGAAACAATCTAGATAATTAATTAATGCCTGTTATCAATAACAAAATGACCCAAGTAATTAATTAATTCCATGTCATTTCTCCATTTAGGTTGGTTGGCCATGTTATTGATAATGAAGAGACCCAGGTAATTAATTAATTCCAAGTGCTCTGTCTCTATTTTAGTTGGTTGGCTATGTTATTGATAATGAAGCAACACAGGTAGTTAATTCCAGGTGCTCTTTCTCCATTTTAGTTGGTTGGCCATGTTATCGATAACAAAATGACCCAGGTAATTAATTAATTATAGGTGCTTTTAGTTTGTCAGTCCCATTACCAATAATGAAATGACCCAATTAATTAATTCCAGGCACTCTGCTCCTCTACCTGGAGCTGTTAGCCATGTTACCAATAACAAAGCCCAGGTCATTAATTAATTCCAGGTGTTCTCACATCTCCATTTCAGCTCATCAGCCACATTACCGATAACAAAACGACCCAATTAATTAACTCCACGTGGGTGAGGCCTCTGGGAGTTGATTCTGGGCTTTGCTTTGGCTTTTTTAGCCCAAAAGAGGAGTTTTTTACAATTTCAAGCACCACATTTCGCTCTTCCATCCACCCAGCTCCACCTTAATAACAATAATAATAAAAAATACATAATAAAAACTACAAACCCACAGATTTAGGAAAAAGGGAAGGAAATTGTGATTTTTTTCCCCCCATTTTACTCCTCTTCCAACCCCACCAGGTTATGTGGCTGGCTCTAGGCACGGCTTTTGAGAAATGGGGAGGAAGTGAGAGAAATACAGGCAGAAAATGCTCAGAGCATTGAGTTTTGCGGTGAAATCCCGGTGTTTTGTACTTGTTTAGAATACAAAATGATGGCAAGTGCCCGCCTGAAGGCTGACACTGCAGGATCTGGCTTTGTTAATCCCAGGTGGATTAAAGCGTTAACGACAGCCTGGGGCGGCAGAGGAAACTTGGCCAAAAAGTGTTGAAATCGTTGGGGAAAAAATAATTAAAAAAAAAAACCACATTTTTGCCTTGTTTTCCTCAAGCCTGGCCGCTTCCAGTGAGTGCCTGTGAGCAGAAATCACACTTTTTGCCCTTTTTCCCCCCAAAAAGCGTCCAGAGCTTGTTGTGAACACCCTTTGTGTCCATCAAAAGGGGGGAAAACAACCTTAAAAAACTGCATTTATGACCAACACCTCCTGGCAAAGGGTCAGTGGGACATAAAAACACACAGAATTTGTTTTTTTAGGACAACAAAAATCCTCCAAACCCATTTTCCCCGATGTTTTCCAGCTCCCCCTAGCTAGTGGTGTTGCTGGGCAGGGCAGAAGAGGTAAAAAGCGGTTAAAAATTCTGCCTTTTCCCCGTTTTTGGCGACTTACGCTCTGTCACGTGAAGGCTCGCTGGCGATTACCGGAGCGGTGAATTTCCCATCCCGGCGCCTCCACGGAGAAAAACCTGCAAAAAAACCCACAAAATAAGGTAATTAAAAAAAATAAACAGAATCCTCTGGGACACCTTAAGGGGGGGGGGGGGAGGGGGGAAAGCAGAAAACAAAGGTGCTCACCCCCCTCTGCCTCCTTCCCGTCCCTTTTCAAGCCTTTTTTTTTGGCAGAAAATTCCCCCGGAGGAAGCTCGGTGCCGAAGGACGCGGAATAAAGGCCCCCCCGGGGGCGGATTTGGGGTGAGAAAGGGGAATTTTGGAACAAGGGGAGCACTTGGGAAGGGGATTTTAAGGGGTGAGGGTATCGCGGAGCCTCGATTTCGCCGAGTAGGCAGGAAAAAAACTCCGAAAGATGAAAAGGGGGAAGAACAGGGTGCTAAAAAAGCAGGAAAAGCAGCGGGGCTGGGCACCTCCCGCTGCCGGCCCCGCCCGGCCCGCTCCTTTAAATCCCCTAAATCTGGATTTAACCCCCGTTTACACCCCAAATCCCATTATTTCGGGGGCTCCAAAGGAGGGGGGCATTTGGAAACCTGGCAGCCAGGAGGTAAAACGCAGCAGTGGGGAAAAAAAAAAAAAAAAAAAAAAAAAGCTTTTTTTGGGGGAGGAGTTTAGGATAGGATTTAAAATTCATTTTTTTCCCCCACCCCAAATTTAAATCTGATTTAAACCCGAGTTCAGTCAGGTTTGGGACCCGGGTTCAAGCAGGATTTGGGGTCCCGACAAGCCCCACCACCGGCCGCTTTCCTTCTCCTGGCGACCCTCGGTAGGATTTCACAGTGAGGACACGCCGACAGCCCCAGAACCTTCCTTTTTAGCCTTAAAAACGCGTTTCCCCCCCCTTTTCCCCCCCGTTTTCCACCTCAGCACCAAGGCCCGGCAGGAAGGAGAGGCGAAGTGAGCAAGCCCCACCCCGGAGGCCTCGCTTCCCTCTTCCCCTACACGCAAGGGGAGGCCCCAAAATCCTTGGGTTCGGCCCCAAAACCCTTCCCAAGAGTTTCTCTCAAACCCTCGCCCAGCCCTGAGGAATTTTTTTTAGGGAAAAAATCGTTGGAAACCCGTGATTGAGCCCCCCCCAGAAAGCCCCTATTTGCCCAAATGAGGATTTTTATGTGTTAAAATAACACTTTTGCAGGTGTTTTACCTGAAAATGGTTTTAGGAAGGAAATTGAGGCAGGGGAGGAACTGTGGGAGGAGTGAAGCTAAAAATGGGGCAGAACCGGGGCTCTGCTCTGACTTTTGGCCTTTTAACATGGGCAGCACCTACAGGCATTAAAAAAGGGGGAAAAGAGCCCCCAAAAGGGGGAAAACCCTCCCCCAAAATGTGGGAAAAAATCCCCCAAAGGGGGAAAGAGCCCCAAAAAGGAGGGAAACCCTCCCGAAAAAGGGGGAAAGAGTCCCAAAAAGGGGAAAAGAACCCCAAAGAAGGGGGAAAACATCCCAAAAAAGGGGAAAGAGCCCCAAAATGGGGAAAACCCTCCCAGGAAAGGGGGAAACCCTCCCAAAAGAGGGAGAGACACAAAATGAGGGAAAAGAATCCCCCAAAAAGGGGGAAAGAGACACAAAAAGGGGAGAAATGGCCCCAAAACCAGCCTTTCACCCACGCTGGAGAAAGCAGCAATTTCATTTGGTGTGAGAAAACTCTAAAATCTGTCAGGTCGGGGGAAAAAGTGAAGCAGGGATGCAGCAGAAACAGGGCCAAGACATTTTGTGCGGATATTTGGGGTAAAAAATAAATTTCAGGGCTCAGCCCCACATCACCCAGTGCTGAGGATGGAAACGGCGAGGGGAGCTCCCACCCTAAATCCCCCTTTTCCCCTGTTTTTCCCCTAAACGTGGATTTGGGGTGGGATAGAGGCACCCAAGACTCCATCAAGGTGGCTGAGCAGTGATACAGTTGAGGGAAAAAACAACAAAAAGAGGAAAAAAGGAGGAAAAATCCCCAAACCCACCAGGGAGGCAGCACCAAAAACCACTAAAACCACCTCCTGCACTGTTTTTCCCCCAAATTTTGCTTTATTTCCAGGATTATGGGCAGAGGAGCAGCACCCCAAAACCCACAAGAGGTGGCAGAAGTGCTAACGAGGTAATTAAAAGTAGTAAATTAATTAGCATTGACACTGTTCCCTAAAACTTTTGGGGTTTTCCAGCTGTGGATTTGAGGTGGAAAACAGCAAAAAAAGGGGCTCGGGGCCAAACCTGATGCTGTGCCCCTTCTGGAAATCGGGCATTTGTGCACCTGGGGGCGCCTGTAAATTAATTACTTGATGATTAATTAACCTTGGGGTCCCACGAGGGGGGGAGCTGAGGCTGATGACCCCCAAAACCTGTTGAAATCCCAAGAAAAAAAAATCCTCCTGCTTCTGCTCTTAGTCAATATTAATTAACTTAGTCATTATTAATTAACTACCATCACCGTTTGGGCCATTTATTTTTCCATGGCGATTTGAAGAGCCATCCGCTTCGGGGAGGGTAAGAAGATCCGCAGAGATCCCATCCGTGGGGGATCGGAGGCGGGGGGGGGGGTGGGGGTCAGATTTTGATGATTTGGGCTGAGACGCAGGGACTGTGGCACTCGGGGTTGCGGGGCCGCAGCAGGAGGCGCCCATAGGTGCCACCCACCCGGCCCTTCGTCAGCCGCCCGGGGTTGAGGCAGATGCAGCCCAGCACGTCCTAAGGGGAGTGGAGAGAGGGGATTGAGTGGGCTGGGATCCAGCAGGATCTTGGGGGATCAACTGGGGGCTTGGAGGAGGGATTGGGGGATCAATGGGGGGCTTGTAAAACCGGCAGAGATCTGGGATTGACTGGGAGCTCGTAAACCCCACAGAGATTTGAGATCGATTGGGGGCTTGGGGGATTGTTGGGGGGCTTAGGAGATCAATCAGAAGCTTGTAAACCCCCTCACCCCCTATGATTTGGGATCAAATGGGGACCTTGTGGGATGAACTGGGAGCTTGTAAAACCTGCAGCGATTGGGGATCTTGAGGGATCGAGTGGGGGCTTGTAAAACCTGCAGTGATTTGGGATCAACTGGGGATCTTGGGGGATCAACTAGGGGCTCATGAACCCCACAGGGATTTAGGATCAATTGGTGATCTTGTGGTATCAAATGGGGGCTTGTGGGATCGATTAGGGGCTTGTAGAACCCCCAGCAGTTTGGGGTCAATTGGGGATCTTGTGGGACCGACTGTGGGCTCATAAACCCAAGAGAGATGGGGTCAAATGGGGATCTTGCAGGATCAACTGGGGGCTTGTAAAACCTGTAGTTACTTGGGATCAATTGGGGATGCTGTAAGCCACACAGGGATTTGGAATCGATTTGGGGATCTTGTGGGATCGACTGGGGTCTTGCAAACCCCGCAGCGATTTCAGGCACTGTTAAAGCGTGCTTAAGGCAGCCGCTGCGTTCTCGCTCATTAAGGATCAATCGCTTTTTATCAGCGATTCCACCCAGCGATTGATCCTGGGGCTGCCCGTGGGCCAACCTTAACGAAGTAGCGCAGCTCCGAGGGCGTGACAAGGACGTGGGGGGTGGCAGGCAGCCAGGCAAAGCATGCGAAGCTCTC
>JAACYO010021091.1:0-15024 GCA_011074415.1 Stictonetta naevosa
TGCAAAAGAGTATTTCACAAGAACCTTCAATCTGTATTGTTTATGATAATATCTGGCTTAGATTGCAGACATTAGCTGTCATCATCCTACCATTTGCATATTGCAACAGCAGTTGATGGAGTAAGTTCATTTTATTACAGAAGTAATCAGGGTAATTTGATTACATCCTCTCTGTCTCCCACAGAATTGCAAAAAGACCTATTCCTTCAGGAAATGCACGCTATGTCTGACTTAAAACCTCCAGATTTAAAAAACACATTAAGAACTCTACTATCATTTTAGCATCCACTTGGAGTACCCCATGGACGGATATGCTGCAAATACTTGAAAGAGATATTAATGCAAGCATCTTCTGTTACAAAACTTACCATCATTAACTCTGTAGCATGGACTGCATTTCCACCTCCTCTGATCAATGAAAGAAACAAAAGGGTTGATATATGTCCTGCAGGATCTGCATCTCACTATCGTGCTTGATGTTATTACTGGTAATTGCTGAAAAGAAACAATGGAAAAAGTGTAACAAAAGGTATGTAATACATTTTATGGAGAACATTATTGTACAGTCCAGTGCAGAAAAGCTTCAAAAGCCTAGATACTCTCTCATCTTTCATTCTATCTTTTTTAGACCATTTTCATGTAGCAATTATGATGCCTATTAAAAATTCCCTTACAAATTGTAAGTAATATTTAAAATTATCTTAATCCAATCTCATTAATCCTCAATGGAATAAAATCTTTAATGAAATCAAATTACACAGTTATGATAACATGGCTACTATGGTAAGAGACATTATCAAAGACAGGATGACTTTGTTTGACTACCAGTGCTAGACAGCCAACACCATGAGGTCAGGATGTTAAGATTGTGTATAACGTTCTTCAAGTCACTTCTATATTGACCTTTTTCGGTATATGAACTGCATCTGTAAGATGACAAGAGCTGGCCTTGACTCAGGCCACTGAAGACATCAACAAGGCACTCCAATACACAGTTATCTCAATATACACTTACTCCAATAACTTGTCTTAGCTGCCCAAGGTAGCACGGAGTGCTTGCATATTTAATGACGTAGACATAAAACTAAGTGTGTGTGCAGAGAGCAATCCTAGTTTAATATTGATAGGTGAGAACTGTGTTCTCCTCCTATGATTAAACTTTGTTTCCTGCCATCTACCTGTTTTCTATTCTCAAGCAGAAGAGTACTTTCTAGTTTCAAACGGAAAGCTCAGAATAAATTGTCTTTGATACCACCAATCCAATACTCCTGTTCTTTACTGATGTCAACTTCTAAGTCAATAACCTATGCAGTATTAGCTGCGCTTCCAAGAGTGCATAAAGACTTACAAGATCAAAGAATTCCTGAAGCAGCCTGTGCTTTTCAAAGACAGACAACACTTTGGGAGGAATTAATCCATATATTAGGCACTCCTTACCAAGAGAAGCTAGATCAGAATATTGTGAACTTAAGAGAAATAAATCCACAGCAGTCTGTTGGCCTGAACAGTGCAATGCCAACTTGTTATAAAAATCCGTAGCTGGACCACGATGTTGGACCACCTTTGGTGAAAAAGTTACACGGGAAAGAATTGAAATAGTGATTGTGCTTCCATAAGAATTGAAGGAACAACAGATTTACTGTTCAATAGCAAAGTATCAAGTTTCATTAAAGCAAAATTTTATAGGCATTTAAAAATACCTGCAGAAATTAGTTCATGTTGCATATAGTATGCTAGAAAATTCCCAATTAAATACAAGTTGAATACCTTTAAAAACTTTATCCATTCTCCCTCCTTACTGATGAAAAAGAAAGATTAAAAAAATCCCCCATTTGGTGTAAAATGTTGATGTGGTGGGAGCAGTATTTCACATTTTCATGCTTTATGAGTGGTACTGGCCTTTGAAATTCACTGACACAATGACACAGGAAGATGAGAGCCCAGCAGGCTTCAGGGTTCAAAAATGATGCTCAAGTGGATAGTAAGATGGAATCTAGTTTTATGGTCTCCACCAGGCATGGTGCGCTCTCCAGGAAGTCAGTACACACCTAGACCGACTACCCATTCAAAAATGCAGCAGTTCAGGTCACCGGATGCAGGGAGTGTCTGAGCCTGTTGCTGCCATCGGCGGGAGGCAGAGAAACTGCGTGCATGAGGTGTGAGCAGGTGGATGACCTGGTCCGCTTGGTGGCGGAGCTCAAGGAGGAGGTGGAGAGGTTGAGGGATATCAGGGAGTGTGAGCGGGAGATAGACTGGTGGAGCGACTCCCTGCAGGGCCTCAAGGAGAAGTACCGGGGTGAGACACCCCAAACAGGGGTGGACCCCCTGCCCTGTTGCTGTCGGGCAGAGAGAGGGGACCTGGGAGTTGAGGAGGAATGGAAACAGGTCCCTGTTCGACATCGCAGGCGATGCCCTCCCCTTCCAGCCTCACCTTCCCAGGTGCCCTTACACAACAGGTTTGAGGCCCTGGAGCTTGAGAGACCGGTGGGTGAGGATGAGGTAGCAAGTGTACACAGGAGGATGCCTAGGGTGAGGAGGTCGACTCCACGCCTCAGGACTGCCTCCACCAAGAAAGACAGAAGTGTTATTGTTGTGGGAGACTCTCTCCTCAGGGGAACAGAGGGCCCTATTTGTCGGCCTGACCCTACCCGTAGGGAAGTCTGCTGCCTCCCTGGGGCCAGGGTCAGGGACGTTGCCAGGAAGCTTCCCAACCTGGTTCGCCCCTCTGACTACTATCCTCTGTTGATAGTCCAGGCAGGTAGTGATGACATTGAAGAGAGAAGCCTGAGGGCTATCAAAAGAGACTTTAGGGGACTGGGACGGTTAGTGGATGGAGCAGGAGTGCAGGTGGTGTTTTCGTCCATCCCTACGGTGGCAGGGAGGGGTTCAGAGAGGACATGGAAAGCCCACCTGCTAAACACGTGGCTCAGGGGCTGGTGCCCCAACACAGAAATCTTGGGTTTTTCGACCATGGGGCACTTTACTCGACACCCTGATGGCCGCAGACGGGTCCCTATCTTTTAGGGGAAAACGGATCCTGGGCCAGGAGCTGGCAGGGCTCATTGAGAGGGCTTTAAACTAGGTAAGAAGGGGGATGGGGATGAAGCAAGGATTGCTGGAGCTGTGCCAGGGGGAACAATAGCAAGGCCGGGGGATAAGGCAATGGCCCAGCTGAAGTGCATCTACACCAATGCACGCAGCATGGGCAACAAACAGGAGGAGCTGGAAGCCATCATGCAGCAGGCAGGCTACGACTTGGTTGCCATCACGGAGACGTGGTGGGACCACTCCCATGACTGGAGTGCTGCAATGACTGGCTATAAGCTCTTCAGAAGGGACAGACAGCACAGAAGGGGTGGTGGTGTGGCTCTCTATATTAGAGAATCTTTCGATGTTGTAGAACTCGAGGCTGGGAATGACAAGGTCGAGTCCCTTTGGGTTAGGATCGGCGGGGCCAACAAGGCTAGCGTCCTGGTTGGGGTCTGTTACAGACCGCCGAACCAGGATGAGGAGACGGATGAGGAGTTCTACAGGCAGCTGACAGAAGTTGCAAAATCTTCAGCGCTTGCTCTCGTGGGGGACTTCAACTTCCCTGACATATCCTGGAAGGACAACACAGCCCAGAGAAAGCAGTCTAGGAGGTTTCTGGAGAGTGTGGAAGATAGCTTCCTGACACAGCTGGTTAGTGAGCCTTCCAGGGGTGGTGCCCCGCTAGACCTTCTCTTCACAAACAGAGAAGGACTGGTAGAGGATGTGATTGTCGGGAGCTGTCTTGGGCAGAGTGACCACAAAATGGTGGAGTTCTCTATTCCTGGCGAGGCCAGGAAGGGGACCAGTAAAACTGCTGTATTGGACTTCCAGAGGGCTGACTTTGTGCTGCTGAGGACACTGGTTGGTAGAGTCCCTTGGGAGGCGGTTCTGAAGGGCAGAGGAGTCCAGGAAGGCTGGGCGCTCTTCAAGAGGGAAATATTAATGGCGCAGGAATGGTCTGTCCCCACGTGCCCAAAGACGAGCTGGCGGGGAAGAAGACCAGCCTGGCTGAACAGAGAATTGTGGCTTGAGCTTAGGAGAAAGAAGAGGGTTTATAAGCTTTGGAAGAGTGGGCAGGCCACTAGGGAGGACTGTAAGGATATTGCGAGGCTGTGCAGGGACAAAATTAGAAAAGCCAAAGCTCATCTGGAGCTCAGTCTGGCTACTGCCGTTAAAGATAACGAAAAATGTTTTTATAAATACATCAACACAAAAAGGAGGACTAAGGAGAATCTCCATCCTTTACTGGATGCGGGGGGAAACTTAGTTACAAGAGATGAGGAAAAGGTGGAGGTGCTTAATGCCTTCTTCGCCTCAGTCTTTAGCAGCAATACTGGTTGTTCTCTGGATACCCAGTTCCCTGAACTGGTGGAAGGGGATGGGGAGCAGGATGTGGCCCTCACTATCCATGAAGAAATGGTTGGTTACCTGGTACGGCACTTGGATGTGCACAAGTCGATGGGGCCGGATGGGATCCACCCAAGAGTACTGAGAGAACTGGCAGAGGAGCTGGCCAAGTCGCTTACTGTCATTTATCAACAGTCCTGGCTATTGGGGGAGATCCCAGTCGACTGGCGGCTAGCAAACGTGACGCCCATCTACAAGAAGGGCCGGATGACTGACCTGGGAAACTACAGGCCTGTCAGTTTGACCTCAGTGCCAGGGAAGCTCATGGAGCAGATTATCTTGAGAGTCATCACGCAGCACTTGCAGGGCAGCCAGGCGATCAGGCCCAGTCAGCATGGGTTTATGAAAGGCAGGTCCTGCTTGATGAACCTGATCTCTTTCTATGACAAAGTGATGCGCTGGGTGAATGAGGGAAAGGCTGTGGATGTGGTCTACCTTGACTTCAGCAAGGCTTTTGACACCGTTTCCCACAGCATTCTCCTCAAGAAACTGGCTACTCTTGGCTTGGACTGGCGCACGCTTCGTTGGGTTAGAAACTGGCTGGATAGCCGGGCCCAAAGAGTCGTGGTAAATGGAGTCAAATCCAGTTGGAGGCCGGTCACTAGTGGCGTTCCCCAGGGCTCGGTGCTGGGGCCGGTCCACTTTAATATCTTCATCGATGATCTGGATGAGGGCATTGAGTGCACCCTCAGTAAGTTTGCAGATGACACCAAGTTAGGTGCGTGTGTCGATCTGCCTGAGGGTAGGAAGGCTCTGCAGGAGGATCTGGATAGGCTGGACCGATGGGCTGAGGTCAACTGCATGAAGTTCAACAAGGCCAAGTGCCGGGTCCTACACATGGGGCGCAATAACCCCAAGCAGAGCTACAGGCTGGGAGATGAGTGGTTGGAGAGCTGCCAGGCAGAGAAGGACCTGGGAGTGATGGTTGATTGTCGGCTGAATATGAGCCAGCAGTGTGCTCAGGTGGCCAAGAAGGCCAACGGCATCCTGGCTTGTATAAGAAACAGTGTGACCAGCAGGGCTAGGGAGGTGATCGTCCCCCTGTACTCGGCTCTGGTGAGGCCGCACCTCGAGTACTGTGTTCAGTTTTGGGCCCCTCGCTACAAGAAGGACATGGAGGTGCTTGAGTGAGTCCAGAGAAGGGCGACGAAGCTGGTGAGGGGTCTGGAGAACAAGTCCTATGAGGAGCAACTGAGGGAGCTGGGATTGTTCAGCCTGGAGAAAAGGAGGCTTAGGGGCGACCTTATCGCTCTCTACAGGTACCTCAAAGGAGGCTGTAGCGAGGTGGGGGTTGGTCTGTTCTCCCACGTGCCTGGTGACAGGACGAGGGGGAATGGGCTTAAGTTGCGCCAGGGGAGTTTTAGGTTGGATCTTAGGAAGAACTTCTTTACCGAAAGGGTTGTTAGGTATTGGAATAGGCTGCCCAAGGAAGTGGTGGAGTCACCATCCCTGGAGGTCTTTAAAAGACGTTTAGATGTAGAGCTTAGGGATATGGTTTAGTGGGGACTGTTAGTGTTAGGTCAGAGGTTGGACTCGATGATCTTGAGGTCTCTTCCAACCTAGAAATTCTGTGATTCTGTGATTCTGTGATTTATATTAGCAAAGATGACATGGTGAGAAAAAGCTCTGGGATGGAAATATACTTCCGTATCTTATAGCAGAAACCAGGCTCTCATAGAACAAAGATTTATTTTGTAACTCTCCATCCTATTGGATTTTTCAGCTCTCCCCTAGAAGCAACTGATAAGACTATTCTCTCGGTAACAACACAACAGAGAAAGCACCATCTTCTGATTGAATGGAGAATATTCCTACAATCAATGTGCAAATTCACCTGTCCACCAAAGCTGTGGATGCAAGTCCTCTTTTTCCAGTTTTAGATCAAACCCTGCAGTAAACTCTCCTAATATTTAAGTAGGATTTTTGTTAACACAAAAGATATTAAAAAATCAAAAAGCACTGAACTTTATGTGAAATTTAAACTATTCACTTTAGCTTCTTTAATATGTTTCATTAATATGTTTCATTTCATTTCCATGGAAATTAAATTTTCCTTCTTAGTACCTGAAAATACAAACACATGCACTGAAAACTATATGATTTTTCTTCACAAAATAAAATGAAGTACTTAGGAGAGACTTCCAACAACCCCTTGGGCAACTTTAATCAGTTGACAAAAGAATCTAAGAGTTGCTGCTACAATCTGTATTATGATTTTCACTGTAAAATCAAGTAACAAAATATATTTTTAAAAGTCAAGTAAAACCAAAAAAACTATTCAGGCACTAATCAGTTCAAATAAGCTTGGTCATTTTTTGCTTCTGTCCTGTAAGTTCAAACAGGAAAACTCTATTTTGATAATTATAGGAAAGGACATTGCTCAGTTCCTCCAATGGAACAATGAATCAAATGTCACTACTACTAGCTTAGACATACCTGTTTGAGAAGAGCCCAAACATACAAGGGAAACAACTTGAGGGAATTTGCTGCTATCAGCATGGACTGCTACAGGTTTGAGGCAGTTGACATATACACATACAAAGAGTCTCTCACAGCATTAACTAAGGCATCTCTTGCATCTGAAAGACTAGATGAAACTGAGCGATCCACCACTGTTGGATTAGAAGAAGAAAAAAGGTAGTAGAGTTGACCTCATTCGTTTCATTTTCCATACAGAAGCTTCCTTTTCCAATGCTTAAAAAAATAGGAGTTGTAACACTTGATTTAAACTGTAGTATGAACACGAGACTATGTACGCATCATGTTTTAAATCTTGTGCAAGTAGGTTAGCTATTGATTAAACTATTCACTATTGTACATCCAAGATGATTTGCAACAATTCTTGTGACAAAAAAATCAAAAATCATGTTCTCTCATCATTTCCACAGCATACCAGTTTGTGCAACTTAAGATCCATCTTTCTCTGCTAAGAAAAAGCTGGGAATCTTTTGGTTGGAGGAAGCCACCTGCTGGACTGAATGCGCATTTGAGACAAGATACAGAAGTACTGTTCCTTTTTTTCTACTTCATTTGGCTACTAAAGTACAACATGGCATCCACGAAAATCCTGCACGGAGCCATACCATTCACAAGCAGAGATCGATCTATGAAACATCCACTTGTGGCCCATGCGTAGGGAATTAGCAAGAATCCTCAATCTGGCAATGGCAGGTTGAAAGCACAGAACACTAACGCAGAAAGTGGAGATGTCAGAAGTACTCCCCATCCCCGCTTTTTGTTTTTTAAAGCACACAAAAATAAACAGGAAAATGAATAGCCAGGCTTCATTTGCTACTTTAAAAGAGAACACGTGACAAGCTATTTGAAACTCACCCATGTTTGCTAAGAGGCATACAACTGCTTGTACATCTGCTCCTGCATATACATCAGCCAGCGAATTTACCACAGGCAAGCAAAGTGTGTGCACACGAATTTGACATTCACCTAATAAAAAATGAGTGGAAATCATCACACAGTACTGCTTAGTTGGAAGAGGAGGAGGAGAAGGAGAAGGAGGAGGAGGAGGAGGAGGACGACGACGACGATGACGACGACGACGTGGCGGCTGTGGACGAGGTGGTGGTGGCAGTGGAGGAGTTGGTGGATGAGGAGATGGAAGATTCAGGATTCATAGAATCTTTTTTCTTCCTTTTTTCTTTTTCTTTTTTTTTTTTTTAATAAAGGGGACTTTTGAGTGCAATGTTATGCAGTTACGTCTTTATAATCCCCCCTGTATGCACTGAAAGCAGTGAGGGTTTCCAAGCATCCAAGCATATTTACAGAACCCAAGTATCATTCTTTGTACACATCCATTCCTTGAGGAAACCAAGAGGCACCAAAGTATTACCTGGGGGCACCCAAGCATCTCCATAGTGTGATGGTTTTACTTGAGTGGGCAGACAAGCTCCACCACAATCGCTCTCTCACTCCTTCCCTCCTCAAAGAGGAAGGGGGAGAAAAGACAACACAAAGAGCTTGAGGTTTGAGATGAGAATGATTTAAAGGGAAGGGGAATGGGGAGAAAAAGAAACAGAAGAAACAAAAGAAACAACAAGGCCGCACGGAAGCACAGAGATAAAAGAAAAAAAGTTATTCTCTACTTCCCATCAACGAGCGATGTTCAGCCATGTCCTGGGAAGCAGGGCCTCAAAACACGTACCTGTTGTTCAGGAGGGTCCCTCCCCCACGAGAGTCCCCTTTTATGGCTGAGTGTGACATCAGGTGTTATGGAATATCTCTTTGGTCAGTTTAGGTCAGCTGTCCTGGTGATGTCCCCTCCCCATCAATTGCCCACCCCCAGCCTGCTGTCATACAGTCAATTAATCCTATGAGAATAAAAAGAAAAAAGATACCTCTCCGCATATTTCTTCTGCCACTGCAATGTTTGTAAACAGAATGGATATGTCTAAGGTGTGAACGGAAACTTCTCCAAAGCATGCAACACCGTGGGTGCCAAATAAGAAACCTGGCCATATCCCTCTTTTCCTACTATTAGCAGATGGGGTCGACACAATGTCGGTTCGTAGTAAGCACTCCTAGAACAAGAGTCATAAGAAAACAAGTTTAGAAATGAGGTGCCGAATAGACACACAGATTTTCCAAGTACGTTTCCTATACACTTCCTTCCAACCCCCTCCCCCCAAATAATCTCCATATTCCAGAAAGTAATAAGCTGTTCTGTGATCAGGAAGACTATCAAAGCCCATTTTCTTACAATCTTGTGCCATACCTACCCCTAAGAAATCCTGCCCATCTCTGTTGTGTCTGCTATTCATTTGGCTCGGCCAAGTAATGACTCCTCAATTATGCACATGGACTTGATGTTCTCCCTTCATCTACCACCCCTCACACTTTTAACAGCTGAAACTGTTTACAAAGATGCAGCAGTCCTAAGAATGTAAATGTACTGGGGACCTATCTTTCTTTACCTACTGAAACAGAGGAATTGTTCCTCTGGCCTGTCAGGCATTTTATCTGGTAGCTCATCTCCAGAGACTAAGGATGTGTTGTTATCACTGTCAAGTAGATCATCTTGTAAAATACGATTTAAATTGTCTGAAAGACAAAACAGGTTTGTTAACTTTCCTGAATAGCCTGGGCCTCTTTCTCTTGCATTAATACAGCATCTAAATCAGTGCCAAAACCCTTTCTTCATTTGAGGGCACACACTGAATGCTATTTCCTAGAGTTCATCCCACCACAGATCTAAGGAGATGGCACAAGGCTCTATAAAGCTGTCTTAGGTCCCATTGATGGGTATGTATAGGGTACGCTACTCTGTTGGTGATTTTTTTTTCCCTTTAGAATAAAGATTAGGAACAATTTCTGTAGTTGCTAAATAGCTAGAAAAACAAGACCCTTTCTTTCTGGAGGAGGTTCCCACAATGAAAGCACGGCGATTAAGGATGTGATGGCCACAGAATTCCATTCGTCTAGGGCTCCTGAGACCTGACAGACAGACCAACGCATCTTCTAGGTAAGGCTCCTTAAAGATCCCTGAAGGAGAAGATAACAGAAGGCAGACACCAGAGGGGTAGCGCAATTTCCAGTCCCCTAGCCTCTCTGCTTTTACGCTGGTGGTAGTTTTCCTGCCTTTATTTTACCAATGCAAATAAATCTATCAGCTCTGCTGGGAGCAATGCTAGGAAGATATGCTCGAGGAATAGGTGCATAACTATTCAGGGATCTCTGTTAACCAGGACTGGAATGAGTTTATCCATTTATTCGCTCTCACCAATAGACAGACTAAACTTGATCAGGCCTGATGCAGCCAGGAGTCAGCTCGCACATACTATCCAAGCAAAGCCTCCAAGTACACACCACTAAGTATCAACACTAATTGACCTCACATGCAAGTGTACGGTATGATCCACAATCATTTAAATTAGGAGACTGGTGAAAAATCGTGATAGCCAAACCAGTATTAGTGTTATACTTGTATCCTGGTCCCGACGCTTTTCAGAAAGGAATTAAAATCACCAACCTAAAAATGCTTCCCCTCCAAATAGCTGAGTTTTTATTTTTAAAGGAAAAGAGGTGCCTTATACTTCAAACCTGAAGTCAGCCTCTAAAAATGCTCGTTATCTTAGCTACTGTCAGAAGCAGGATGCTTTAGTAGAGAACGCATAGTCCTCCACCGTGTGGTGAGCCATTCAGAGCTTCCATTTGGCATTTCACTTTAGAATTCAGAATAAAACCTATGAATCATATTCCAGATATTCCCAAAATAAAGACATGCACATGGAAATAATAAAATTCTACCATCATTATGTCTGAAAGGTTTCTGCATGTTGATTGCACAAACCACAAGATTTTGCATTAGCAAAGTTTTAAAGAAGTCGATGCTATGGTTATACCTTGCTGTCGGTCCTTCTTTTGCACAAGCTCTGCATGTGGAAATATCTTCTGCATGGCTTGTAAAATATTCACTACTGAATTTTCAAAAAGTGGCTTAAAAATCCACAGTGCAGCTTCAGAACTTAAGGATTTTATATCTGCACCACAGTATCCTAATAAACAAAAATCGAATGTTACATTAGTCAAGGCCCAGGTTTACAATATCCAACATTTAAAGAATTTGTAATGCAAAAAGTAAGCAGCTTAACAGGGGATTGGAAGTGCTACCGCTCTGCAGGGAAGTTTGGTTATTTTGCTCACTGCCTGACGTCCTGTGCTTATGAAGCCAAAGCAGACTCCTCATCAAAACTAGACTCTTGAGGAAGATGCCCCCAAACCATTCAATGTTCTCAGACAACAAGAGAACGACAACAAAAAGTAAACAGATGAAAGCATCTAACACTGATTGCTACAAAGGCGTGCCAGCTGACTCATTGACTAGTTGTGCAGCAAGGCACAACAGCTTGAGTACTGCCTGGCACAAGCTAAGATTCTTTAGAACTTAGTCACAAGCATTAATCCATTTTGCTTTCAGTCTTACCAATGCATTACTCAGCTAGCTCATCAAACAACATGTCCAGTGGCTTAGCGATCCGGTCACAAGTATGAATCTTGGAAATTTGTTTTCTAGTCTAGAAACAAAATCATTGCATTTTAGCTTGTCCTCTGTTTTCCTTAAAAATACCCACAAAAACAAACAAACCCAAAATCAACCAACCAAAAAAAAAATCTTCCCTCAAAACCCCTCCTATATTAATACACTTTCCTTATTTGTATAACTTTCAAGTGTGGTACAGTTATGTAATATACACTCTGCATTTTCAACCAGGAAAGCCAGTCTTTCTTAATTTCTTACACTGAACTTTTTCTAGGAACCTGCAATGAAAGAAAAGGCATTTAGAGCTTCTGTAAGAAGTTTCCAAAACAAGAGGCCTAAGGACCCACAGGAAAATACTGGAATGAAAAAATTATCCAGAAACAGATCTTTTTTCTCCAAAACACTGCTCTAAAATTGAGCAAACTTGCATTGTGACAGTCTCATTAGTTCATCAAATTTGCTTGTCAGTCAGTAAATTCACAGAAAACACTTCTAGCACTGTTTCAAGCTGCTACCATTACTATAAGGAAGAAAATAATTATGACTCAAACTACTACTGCTGATCCGGAGAACAATCACATGCAAATACGTCCCCTATCCTATAAAGGAAGTACTGAGACCAAGAACACAATTGCAAGATGAAAGGGCCTATGTAGATTAAATAATTAAGCAAATGGGAAAAACTTTGGGAATCAAAGATTTGATTATAGAACTAATTACTTGGTGGTATCATCTTGACCATACCATACATATTCAGTACCAGATTTGCCCTCCACGGTACAACACAGTGTTTCCATATATCACTCTTTTGTTCATGTTGTAGATTTTTTTTTCTATAAAGTTGGACTTTGCCACATTAGCATGAACGTTGAATTGAAGTTCTCACCTCTTTATTTGGCAAGTTGAAGAGGAACTGTCTGTCAAAGCGTCCTGGTCTCCGTAAAGCAGGATGTATAGAACCTAGTCTGTTGGTGGCTCCGATTACCACATTCTCCCCTCTGTTGTCTATGCCATCCAGAAGTGTCAGAAGTGTTGAGACAATGGAACTAATAGAAAAACATAATTTATACTTACCACTTCAGTAAATTTTGTTACATTCCACATGACTTTCTTCCACGAGTAGTCAAAAAGGACAAGCTTTTTAAGGACAAGATTCATTTTAAGACATAACAAAATAGGGAAGTTAACACAGACCATGTGCTGGTATCAGGCTTAGTGTATTGTTTTCAACTATCGTTTAAAATCACTTGAAATTTAGTGGCATTGAGTTACAAGTTTTCAGGATAAATTAATGTGTTCCCAGTAAATTAAACAGGCCATCGTCCTTTTATTCCCCAAAGATCATTCCCCAAAGATCAAGCAGATTTTAGGTAGGTGCAAATATGTACTACCTATGAATTTGGTTTGTTTACTGGACTGCACAGGAGCGAGGCCATCTATCTCATCAAAGAAAATAACTGAAGGTCGCAGCTGATAGGCCCAGAATAAAAACAGAGTAAAACAGCAGTATTTGAGGAAAAAATGCACAAAAACATGATGGTTGGAATGTCACCTAAACTTGATTTTGCACTTTAGCATCTGGGACCTCTACTTACAGAGCTCATGGAGCATCTGGCATGACTAACAGAAGCTGGCAGTCTGTGTCAACCCACTGTAACTCCGTGACAGGAAACAAATCATACCTGTACTTACTACAGCTTTTTGACTACCATAAAAACAAACGAGAAAAGGAAAAAAAAAAAAAAAAAAAAACCACAAGTCAGAACTTAATTCAATTACAGGTTCGGGAAGCAAGCT
This sequence comes from Stictonetta naevosa, assembly GCA_011074415.1. NCBI lineage: Eukaryota > Metazoa > Chordata > Aves > Anseriformes > Anatidae > Stictonetta > Stictonetta naevosa. The sequence goes on from JAACYO010021091.1 coordinate 13,229, forward strand.
TCCTTTATGAATTTAAAATGCTTCCAGCCTGAATCTGTTTCCCTCTCATCCAAAGCCATCATCTCTTGCCTCCTGCACACTTTTCAGTGGCTGGTTTGGTGGGAGGTAATTTGGGGCTTTGCAAGGTTTCCCCATTTTGTTCCTTCCCCACACAATGCAATTTCAAGCCCCTGATCCAAAGTACGGAGGCACTGAAAAAGGAATCAATGACATTCCCATTTCAGTGGAAAAAAAAAAAAAAAAAAAGCAATTTCAACTTTAAAATGTTGACCATAAAAATGACCGTTTCAACTCTGGCAGAATACATTGCACATTTCAACCTTACCTGTTCAAATAATGAGCGAAGCTGACATTCTGATTCCCCCACTCATTGTCTCAGGCACTCCGAAGCTTTTCTCATAAAAAATTGTATTTGTCTGTCACCTCGGCTACATTCGTTAGCAAGAGCATGAACAACCAGCGTCTTTCATGTTCCGGAGGACCACAGAACAAACAGCCTCTGCAATCAAAAAGATTTTCTTTTCAGTCCCCCTTTCAGCTTCACCTCCAGCAACCCAAACCGGGCCGGGAAGCTTTCGCGGGGACTTGAGCTCCGCTTCCAGCTCCGCCCTCAGGGCGCCGCCTCCCTTCCCAGTAGCAGCCCGCTGGGGCTCAGGCGGCCCAGGGCAGCACCGCCGGCCTGTACCGGGCCTTGGCCGGCCCCGCCATGCACGGGGGAGGTTGCCGTGAGGGGACGCGGCTGGGACGCCTTTTCCTCAATAAACAAGCAAATAAATATCCCGAATAAAATGAAAAAAGTCCAGTAAATTTAGAAAACCGACCAAAACCAGGGCATTCCCTCCCACGCTTTGCTTTGCTTTTCTCTTCCCCTCCTCTTTTCAAGACTACTGAACTAAGAAGGAAGAAGTCCTTGGGGGGCTTCTCTTTGCAAACAGGTACTGGAGGCTGCTTAATGACCTCGACTTTGCTTTTGCAGTGTACCCGAGAACTGGTTGTCAAAGCCTGCAAGGACTTGAGCTGCCTGTGGCACGTGAGGGAAGGCTGTACCCAGCTAGGCAGAGGAAGCAGCTGGCCCACTTTCGTTGTAGGAACAGGAATGAGGAAGTTAAAAGGAAAATTTTCCCTGAAGTGAAAGCAGAATCCTTATTATGAAAAGGGCTGTAAGTTTTTGTTTGTTTTGGTTTTTCTTTGTGCTTTTCCCCTTGTTGCAGAACTTTCCCATGCTTCGAGGCACAGAGCCATTCTTGGTTCATTTGTAGGACTGCCAGGCTTTGCTGAAGCATTCAAATTGCAGAGACATGTAGAAGTGCCCTAGATGACAGAGATGATGATCCTGCTCCTAGCTGCATGTTCAAGTCCTAATGTCTTTTCCCTAACTTTGTGATGTGCAAAGACTTGGCGGTAGCAGCTTTTGCAGTTTCCCCGATATTAGCAAGCTGTTTATTTCCAGTTACTCCAGGAGTAGAAGAATCTTGTCTATTTTCTGACTTTAGAGTGAAATTTAGTTTGACATGATCTTAATGAAACTTCATTTTGTAAGCAGAACGAGCCCCCCCTCAAGGTTATTACAACTTCCCTCATGTAGTAAAAATGATAGTACTCATCCTTGTAGGAGCAGCAATATGACAAAGGTCAACAGCAAGAAGAAGGGTTCTAAGCTTTGATATAATGAGCCTTGCTCTTTTCTGGAGAGAGCTCCTCATAAACATATTTAGCAAGGTATGGCGACAGGAGAAAAACTCTACCTAGTGATATTGTATGAACTCACTTTAGGTTAGAATAAGTCTTGTAGTTAA
>MU011937.1:10214-43519 GCA_011074415.1 Stictonetta naevosa
CCTAACCCATAACCCTAACCCATAACCCTAACCCATAACCCTAACCCTTTAAGCTTAATCCTCCAGCTATTTTGGCATATTTAGGAAGTTTCAAGGAAATCTCTACAAATTAGGAAGGACAGCTCAGAGCTGCGTATGTAGTCAGTCAGGACTGAATCTCTGCGTGTGCTCTTGCTTATGCCTGCAGAACATTTACTTCTGCAGTGTAGTACAGTCCTCCCTGCAGCTTATTTACCTTATGTAGTAATGCTAGAAAAGATCGAATCAGCTTGACAATTAGCACGGGCTTGAGAGTAATGGCTTTAACAAACCTGGCAGACCTTTAGGGCCAGGCAAGGATGTGGAGGAACCACCAGAAAGCACATAGGTAGGTATGGGGAGCAAACGTGTCACCTGAGAGCTTTCTCATTCCACTGAAACCCATGGTCCAGGGTTTACAAAGCGCCATTTTCAGGACAAACATTCCGGGTAATACTTAATTTGACCTAATAACAGTTTAAGTGGAGTGGACTATGTACCTCCAGGCCTATCGAGGATGCTGTAGGACCCGTGACAACCCAAGAGACTGGATTTGGGAACACCGTGGGTCTCAGCAGGATAAAAGCTCATCAGCCTCTCCATGACCTGTGGCTCCGTCTCCAACTTGGAGCTCTCAGCAATCAAAGTCTGCTGAAATAATTACTTTGAATGAAAGACATTTCACAATAGCGATGCAGAAAGTGAAAGACTTTTATCTGCCACTAGATTGCCAAGGGGGATGCAAAAATCTTTTCCTTGGTTATTCTTTTTGGGGCTTTTTTTTTTTTGTCTTTTTTTTTTTTTAATTCCTCAAGAAATGTTCACATTTATATTCCATGATTAATACCAATGAAGCTTTTATCAAAAACTCTTTTCACATTTCAGCCTCCTGTTACCTGTAGACACTGCTGAAGCCACAATTTTAGACACAAATCTGTCAAACCGTTTTGCTCTACGTGGTTTAAGAGCAGCAGCATCCATCCCATAATCCACGCCAGCATTTCCCCTGCCATCTGCAGTCAGCCAGTAACAAGTAAAGCCCTTTGGTGAAAGCTCAACTGTGAAATCTGCTCACAAAATTTTTGACAAAACACCGTTTTGTGGGATTGGAAATATTTCCTAGCAACACTGTCAACAACAACAGCAACAACAACAAAAAAAAACCAAAACCGAAAATAAACTGAGCAGCTTGAAACAGAGATGGAGGTTTTTTTTTTTTTTTTTTTTCTTTTTTAGACTCTTAATTAATGGTGATATAAGAAAATGTAATATGGCTTGCAAAACTGAATTTCTTTCCTGCCATTTCAATGGTTCCATTTGGAGGTGCAGGAAAGGAAGGAAAGGATGGGGAGGTTGAGGTGTTGGAGGGACCCCACCTTTTGGAAACTTGATGAACCAATTCTGTCTTTTTGAACCAATTCTGTCTTTTTGAACCAATTCTGTCAACAAGCTCCTGAGCACCCAGTTTACACAACTGATTAAAGGGATTAAAAAGCAATCAGTGTAGAGCCTGCTTCTCTCACAGAAACATCCACGGAGATCTGAATATGATCTATGGCATCTGTGGAGGTAAAAACAACAACAAGACTTTTCTAAGCCTAAAATCCTTGTCTCTTCCTGAACCCAGGCTGCTGGCTGCATCTTTCAGAAGAATTATATTCACGTGATTGATGCTACAGGCTGGAGATGAAATGACCACACACCGAAAGATGGAGTTATGAAGCTTTCACACAAATCATGCCAAAATTTTCGATAGAAGCAACGGCAGCAATTGATTCTCAATTGGGCTATTAAAAAACCATATTTCTACAACAGCCAGGGTGACATAGGGAGGTTTTCCCCCTCCAAAAACTTGAAATGTTTGGGAAAAAATAGACATTGATTTTTCATGCTTGAATGTTCTGCTCCATCGTGCAACAACTGCCATCCAATATTTGAATCTGCGAGGTCTACTTATTTTATAAGCCATGGTGAAGCTCCAGCAGCGGTCAGCGCCTGGGCATCCTCTTTAATGAAGACCAAAGGGATGTGGGGAGGACAATGGAGAAACGTCCTCCGTGCTGCGAGGAATCCAGCTGCTGAAGGGAAACCCTCGTTAACTCAGCACACACCAGCTATGAGCCCAGAAGGCTTTTTTTTTCCAATCAAGGGAAACCTGAAGAGGTTTCCAAGGAGAAATTCCCTAAAGAAGCCTGGGAGCTGCCATGACAACAGCTACGTTGCAAGATAAGGAAAAAAAGCTACCAAAACACAACCCAAAGAGCGACAGTCACGCAATCCCTCCGATTTCCAGACATCAGTGGCTCCCTCATTTCCCAACTTCTATTGCTCCCTCCTCTTCTCTCGAGGATAGCTAGGTGAGGAAACGCAACCATGACCATTTGACCAGGATTTCCTCGAGCCTTGATGAGCCGCTAGCACGCAGATATGACGGATAGCCCCGACAATCCCCATGTACACCAGAATCACCGCAACGTTCTCAACGCGTCTCGTACGACCCACACGCATCCATCTAGCCATGCAGGGCACGTGCAAGGTCTTCGAAATCTGGCATCATCCTGATGCTTCTCCATTGCGCTGCACTGAACTATTTTAAGGATTTATTTATTTTTTTGGGCAGACGTAGCGTGGCTGATTCCAACTGCTTTTCACGCAACAGATGCAATCATTGCTATATCGATCTGGCAATATATCACCTTTTCCCCAAGAGTGACAGCTCTGCCCTTTAAACAACGGTACTTTGTACTGCATATTAAAAGTGATCTGCCTCTCAATTTCTAATTTTTTTTTTTCTCTCAACAGTGAAAACAAGGACATATTATCGTCTGGTTTATGCAATATACAGTCTCTCAATTATCTATAGAGAATCATCACTACTAAATACTGATCTTCTAATTTATAGCCTGTAGTTGCGGCTAATTAAAGTGAGATGATCACCAGCTATAAAAGAATAAATTCAATGCTTAGGAGACTATTGCCTTTGATGTTATGAGAGCCAGCTTCTAATTGACTAGGGCATCAATCAGGTTGTTATGAAGCATTAGTAATCTGCTGCTTCGATCAGCGGCAGTACAAATTGAAGTTCATCTCAGAGAGGCAGCATCATGGGTTTGAATTTGCTGGCCATTTGCGGGAACACCGGCAGAGAAAACGGGAGCCCCTGCAGGGGAATGGGTTCGTGTCACCGCTCCCCTGTGCTCCTTTTTGTGTCCCATGAGCCTTGTCCTGCAACCTAAAAGGAGTTATTTTGATGAAGATGTATACGGGCTCTATCAGCAGGCAAAAGAAATGGAATTTCTATATGTACACACAAATATGCCTCACGACAAAGCAGCAAAAATAAAAATAGTGTGGTTTCACTCTCAGATTAATTATTACTTTACAAAGCTTGTGTAAAGTTTGGCACAATGACTGCCTTGGTATCGAAAGGCAGTTCTGCTGCTATCTCTTCCCCGAGGCTAGCACTGCAAACCTGGGCAGGCCACTTGAGCAATGACAGTTAAAGTAAAATTACAGCATTGTGAAAGTCCAAGCTGCATGGAACTGTAATCAGCATCAAGATTGTAAGCTGTTTAAAGAATACAGACCCATTTATATCCCCGAGAAGAAAGTGGCTATTATGATTCTTGATTCACTCCGTACAACGGCTGCACAAGGCCACTTTCCGACCTTTCTCCTGCAAACAAACAAAGCTCTTGCTTTCAATATTGATGCTTTCCGCAAATTGCTACCTGCACCTTAATTTACTGATTCTGGATCATTGCTACTCACCGTGCCCGATGCTTCACTCGGATGCAATTTTCTTGCTCCCTAACTAACACCTACCCTTGGTTTTGCTAACCAAACCTCACCTCTTTCCCAGGAGGCAGGTCAGTGCCGTGGTCATTCCAGAGGGAATTTAAGTGACTCACCCGAGACAAGCAGAGCCAGATGCACAACTCCTAATTTTTTGGGGTCCCCTTTCCATATTCACCACTGGGAAAAATGCTGCGGGGCTGCATGGCGAGAGCAGCAAGGGAAATTATGGTGCATTTACATGCACATAGGGTGCATATGTTATTCTCATCTAGTTGGCCGGAAATATTGGTGGCAGTCCAGAAGGAAAATTAGGAAAAACATCACCTTTACTTTCATAGCATCCTAACGCAGACACAGACAGGCGTGCACTTACCCCGAAATACCTACCCAAAGGGTGAAGGCAACGGAAAGGTGAGGAAAAATAAGGGAGTCAAAGGAGCAGCTAAAATTTGCAAGATAAAACAGAGTTACCATAGAAACTGCTCACCCGTGGTACCACTCAACTTGACGGAAGGGACAGGTCTCTGATGCATCCTGCACCGTTTAATGCCTTTCCCAGGCGTTGCCTGCCAGAAATAAATTACACGGCGCGAGTGCTCCACCTGTGCTGGAGGTGGAAGGCAGCTTTCCGTCCAGCTCCTCTGGCAGGGCTGAATTGCTGTGGATCCTGTACATCTCCACACCTCTGCTGGGAATCTCCGCATCCTTTGCATCCCCATCCACTAACAGGTTGATGCTGCGGAGCAGATGTTTATATACGGGTGACATTGGGCTGCGCTTAACCATACAAGAGGGGTAGCAAGCAAGCAGAGGGCTCCTGGCTCCCCAGTCACACACTGTGCGTTGCTTAATTGCTTAATTGCTACTGCACTCAGCTTAAATCGCTCTGACATTTACAGTGTGGCTTGAAGTAGCAGCAGTGCAGATAACTGCACATGCAGAATTGCCGCCCAATTACCACTCCCGTCACTTTAGCACGAAACTTCCTTTAAGGATCTCTATCTGGTGATTGCTCACTGTGGGAACTGAAGAAGAACACACAAATTTTCATTTCGGAGAGGCCCATTATACTATGGTCTATTACATTACTTGAAATCGCTGCTCTGTGAGTTAAAGCATCGAGTATTTTATCCTTTGGTCATCAACCTGAGCCTCTCACTTAACGGGAATTTAGGCCGAGAAAGGGACATGCAGACAGAGTATTCTTCCCCATTTCTTCCACATGGTTCTTCTTTCGGAACAAGAGCATTCAGCAGCAAGAGCATTTGATTCAGCTCTTTACAGATTGACTAATTAACGAGTTGTCGCATGAGTCGGAAGCTTTGGGAAGGCTAAACCTCGCCGAGAGCAAATCACTGCGATTGCACGAAGGCTGCCAAGTCATCTGACCAGTGTTATGGGAAAGGATGCACAAATGTCACCAAACAACCCTTATCCTGCTGCGATGCACCCACTGCACCCCACTGCCCGCCCAGCCCCAGCTGCTTCTCGCTGTGCTTGGATTTACTCTGAGATTTACTCCAAAAATTGAATCAACGCCCCTTAGAAGCCCCAGCCACCGCTATTGAGACATCTTGGCTCTGTGTTTCCCTGCTTTTCACAACTTTGCAGATCCTTCCAGCAGCAATGTCACAAACGTGCTCGCGGCTGACAATTAAATGAGGCTTCAGCTCCCAGCCAGCTCCTTGCCCTCCATCAGATACCAACAAGCACCCTCCCACCACTTCCTAAGAGGTCCTTGCTTATCCTCACCCAGTCTTCCTGCATCCTTTCCAGCCCGTAGCCATGGCAACGCCAGGATGGCATCCTTCCCCAAAGGGACTCCGAGGATGGGCATTTTAAGATGAGGCTTTTAAAAATCCCAAGTGACTGTAAAGTGAAAGTCTCTTTCAAGGACTTCAACGTTTTTCATATGCAGTTCCTTTTTTTCATTTTTTTTTTTTAACAAGAATTTGCCTGCAAAGGTAGGCATTTGAAATATGAATCCCAGAGGAACAACTACCCTACATTCCCTTCCTTAGGGGACTGCTTACTAAAGCAGTATATTTGAACCCAGCCTTTCAGCTGTTAGATGTAACTCTCCTTTTGATTATTCCTCTCCATACTTTAGTACAACCAGTAGCATTACATTAGGTAAATCATCATTGCTTGGTTTAGAGAAGTTGATGAAATGCACAACTCTGGAATATTAACTCCATATCAAATGCTAGCTCCTGCTTTAATGTCAGTCTACCCCTCTCTCCCCCCCCAAGCTAATCACAAACAAAAGCCTATAAGCAGCAAGGCATATAATCAGAAACTCAACCGCCCTGCCCAGGGAGCAACTATAAAAATCTGCACAACATCCACTGAAGCTGAGCACCAAATAGTTATTCCCGAGTAAATTTCACCAAATAAACTCCAGCCGATGAATCAGCGCCTTTAAAAGTGAAACCCACACAAAATTCATCACCTAAAGCTTCCTGGGCAATGTCCAGTTCCCTCCGTGAGCTTTGTCCCCATGACACCAGGGAAGTGGAATAGAGGAATCGCGTGATGACTTTTAGGGGCTGAAGGTTCAGCATAACATACACAAGACATGGTATGGCCACATATATTTGCCATACAGGCAAAATGTAGCTTTGGGGCATCTCTGGACATCTCACAACTTCGAGCATCTCGATTTTCCTCTCTTTGCTATATATTTCGGTAAAATAATTACACTTAATCAGCATAAAAGGTAACTAAACTTTCCATCTTAATTTCCCTGGGTGTATTAACTGAGATAATGCTCATCAGCCTCACTCCATCCATTAAACTGGACTCTGAAGATTAATTATGGCTGTAAAGGCTTTAGAGATCCTTGAGAGGCAGCAGAGAAGCGGGTGTATTATGAGTTTTAACAGCACAACTCCTCAACCATGGGAATTTAACGAGCAAAGTTGTCCCCTCGTTTACAGCCACCACCTGCAATTAGCTGCCATTGCAGGGAATAATTCAACCTACGTTCTTATCACATCTTTCTTGCTTCCACCTCCAGGAAGGAGGAGGTGCGGGGGCCGGGGCAGCTGTGTGGGGTTACCTGTAAACGAGGATGTCATCAGAGGAGCTGTTGTACTGGATCTGGTACATGCGAATCCCGGGGAGGTGGTGCTGAGAAGGCCACTGGATGAGAGCAGAGGACGAGGTCAGCTCGGCGACCACGACCACCTTCTCTTGCTGAGCCTTCGTTTCATTCGGAAAGCTCGACTTGGCAGATATCAGAATATCCGAGGGGCCAGGCTCCGCATCTTTATCGCAGTTGGTGCTGTTAGCGAGGTTGGGGTACGGGGTAACGAGGAGTTCGACCGGAGCCGTTGACTCTCCCGCAGCATTTGATGCTATGCAGGTGAACGTGCCCTTCTCCGTCAGAGACGTTACCAAAATATCCAGGGTACCGTTCTCGTAAGAAATCGTCCTAGAGGTGTTAGAGACCAGCTTCCCGTCGGGTGCAATCCAGCGAACGTAGGGGTCCGGATCGCCCACAGCTTTACACTTCAAAGAGACGCTTTGACCCTCCGTTACGGTTAGCTTGGGGGTTCGGTGTGTGATCATTGGGGGCTCACAGACAAATTCCTCCTCTTTGATGGACCAGAAGTATTTGCCCATCAGCTCTGGTGGGGAGGCGCAGGTTTCTAGGTCGTCTTCTCTGGTGAGGCGCCTCAGCCACACCAGCTCGCAGTTGCAGTGCAAAGGGTTGCCCCCAAAGCTCAGCACCAAAGACGTCAGAGGAGATCCTTTGGACTTGGCATACACGGGGATCCTGGAGAACAATGGATCGGGAGGGATCTTCTTCAGCTTGTTGGAGGTCATATCTAGACGGGCAAGCTTGTGAAGATTGGAGAAGATTCCCTCCGGCACAAACTCAATGAGGTTATGATCCAAGCTGACCGTGTTGACGTTGGAAAGTTTGGCGATTGTTTCCCAAGGAACGTTAACAAGGTTGTTGTAGGACAGATCCAGGTCTTCGATGGTTTCAATAAAGTCATCCAATGACCCGGGAGAGATATAGCTTAGCTGATTGTTACTGAGTATTAAATGTCGAAGATTGATCAAACCTTTGAAATGATCTTCGTTGATATATGTCAGTCTGTTACTATCCAAGTGTAAAGCGTGAAGGCCTTTAAGATCAAAAAATGCGTAAGGCATGATTTGACTTATTGTATTCCTCGACAGCGTCAAGTGAATGAGATTGGTCATGTTTGCAAAATCCTTTCTCCTGAGCGTCGTGATGAAGTTGTCCATCAGCCTCAGCTCTGCCGTTCTCCTGTCGATGCTGGGGGGCACGAAGAGAAGCCCCGTCTTCGTACAGAGGATGGTGAAGGACGGAGACAGGTTTTGACACATGCATCTTTTGGGGCACATCATGGCCTTCACGGCTGCGCTAATAACCAGTAGATAGACAACCAGCCTTTCCATCGTAAGAAAAATAGCAGACCTAAAGGGGGGGAAAGAAAAGAAATCCGTGTAAATATATTTTAATTGGGCATTAGAAATAGGTTTACACTTGTTGTTGTCATTATTCTGTGTGTGGGTCAGAACCTCATTTCGAACTGTGCATCGCTTCATTACTCTGTGGTAATGCTTGCCTCGTTTTTTTTTTTTTTTTGCCAATATGGATTTCTAGCAGCTTTCTTTGTCTTTCCCCAGCTCACCTATGCCCTGCCTATACCAAGCAGGGAGCTCCTTAGAGAGCACACATTTCGAGACCAGGACTTTTTTCCAGGCGGTGGCAGAGAACTAGAACTTTTCCAGCAAATAAAGAAGGAGAAACACCTTCAAAGGCATTGCTGAAAAGCAATATTGTGTTCAATCAAAGAAGCAGGTATATGTTTTGTGATTTTTTATTTTTTTTTCTGTGCAGCTTTAGAAACTAAATTTCATAATTACACATGGTTTTGGTCAATGAAATTATCTCTGTGCAGTCGTGTGCGTGCCAAGTTATTTCCCATTGTACCTGAAGTGCTTGGCTGCTATACCAAGGGTTGATTTTCATTTCTACTTCACCTCCAGCTGGCTGGAAAATTGCTAAGCATTAAGTGTGGTGACTCAAGCGACCACGAAGGCTCCCCATCTGCAATGTAAAGGACTCAAACTCCGTGTTTCGCCCAAGTGTCCTGGTACAACCCTACTCTAGAAGAACCGTGTCGTCTTTCTGCAAATAGCACACGTAGTTTGACTTCACATGCAAGCCCCAGCACACTAGAGACCACCAATTAAAGTTAATTGCACGTGCAAAACCCCTTGTATGGTGGGTAAATGCAGAACGCTGTAAAATAATAAGCTATTGCCTTTGAGAGCAAGCCATGCAACACAAGACATAATCCTCCGCTCACCACAAAGCTGGGACAACAATAACCTGCTGAGTCACAAGGGCACAATATGAAGTGTCAGCAGAGTTTCATGCTATGTGTGTATATATATTTTATATTTTCATGTGTATATATTTTATTTATTCAGGGTTACCACGCTCTAGAGCTCCTTTACAGGGAAGCAGATCTTTAAAGTACAGAATTATGGTAGCACAGTTGCAGGATCTAGAAATCAGATTTTATGCTGTTTATGCTGTTCCCTTTTTTTTTTTTTTTTTTTTTCTAACAAGCATCTTCTTCATGTTTCCTAATTATTTGTCTCAACAGTTTTCCTACTGTCACTCCATCCTGCGCCCCGAACCCTTCTTGCCTCTAATGGCTCCAGCTTTTCACTCCTGCTAGGTACCCATGATTAACAGATGCGTAATTATCCAAAAAAACGGACTGCTGTGCAATATTGTAATTCCCTTGTTTTGTCATTAGCAAATATTAATGCAACTTTAATGGATTAACTGCCATCTGGGCTGTAAGAATCCAGTTCAAAACCATCTCACTTCAACCATTATTCTGTTAAAAAATAATTAAACGTTGCTAATGTGAAACTGTGGCATTAAAATTAATGATTTTTAGAGCCAACAATAAGCATAGTGCAATTACCCTTACAAACTATATGACAGTCACAAGGAAATTGCGACTTGTAAAAGAAAAGCTGCATAGAAGTGAATTACTGCTATTGCCCTGGATTCTAGTTAAAAGCAGCTTTGGTACTAGCACCTAAAAACTGCATTGGGAATATACCTGATTGCCTGATAAAACAACAGTATTTTTCAAAACGGCTTAATCCACAGCATCTCAACAGAAGGCGGTAAAAGAAATAAACTTTGTGTTTATACGACTGTGCACAGATCTAGGGCGTAAGCAAAAAGAACTTTTTTTCCTGAACTGCTGCTTCTTAACTCACTGCCCTGGTTTGCTTCCGCATGGTTGCAGCTTAAAATTCATGCAACAAAAAAATTGGTTTAGTCGTATAATTCCAAAATAATAAAGGTTTTGCTGGCAGATGAGTGGCAGTGCATCCACATCTCAGATTTTTTGCTGGGCTCGAGATACACAACAGGAGATCAGTAGCAGGAAAACATTATTAAAAAAAACATTGGCTATCGCTTCAAGTCTAAGCGATGTTAAAAGAAAGGGATATTTAACTCCCACAATTTGCAGCTATTGGGCTATTAACTTTGCTCCGTCGGAAAGAGTTTGGATTGCCTTGGCTGTAAATGTAACACATTTTAACAGCTTTAAATTGGTACTGTGGTATGGAGATTGCTTACACTCTGCAAAACACATGCACATGCTTCAGGGCGGATAATAAATGCTATTTTACCAGCCTCAAGGAATAATTCCCATCCTCAAAAAAATGAAGGGCCCTAGTTTAAATAGGAACTCTAAGTCAGCTAGTGGGCTTGGTCCAAAAAAGCCCAAAGCAATTCTGTTTCTAGCAGTGCTGCCGAGCTGCCCCATGACAAAAAAAAAACAGCACGCTATCCTAAATGCAGCAGACCTTGGCTCCTTGCAGCGCAGAAATAGCAATATATAGGCGGTGGCTAGTATCTATTTCATGCCCTCATCACACAGAAACACGTTCCAAGATGTTTCATCCGTAAAATACTGCTTTTCCAGCAAACAAAACCCAAAACCCATCATACAAGGCATTTCTGGAGTAGATACTGTGGCCGAGGGGAGTGGGCTGAGCCCCTGCATCTCCCAAATACTGTTTGTTTTTTTTTTACCATCCCACTGCCATGCCAACCTGCTCATCACACAAACCAGGTGCTCACCATCTGCTTCCTTAGAAATACCATTAGAAAAATGCTTTTATGCTTTTTTTTTTTTTTTTTTTTTTCTTGAGGCAAGCATCATTATTACCCCTCTCTGGTCCAGCGTTAACCACCACATTGGAAAAGTCTCTTTAATTTACCAACAATAAATAATGTGCTTAATTTACTGTTGCTCGCTCCACCTGGCACCGGGTGAGAAGTGCTTCCAGTAAATGTTTAAAAAGCATATTGCTAATTTCCTATTTTTTCCCCAAGACCAACATACTGGGAGTGCATCTCTCGATACACTTGGGCATGGAGCAGATTTGCTGCAAGTGTTTCTTTTGGAATATTAAGTCTGAAGCCAAATTACTGTAATTGATGTTAATAGAACTTTTTTTTTTTTTTTTTTTTAAAATCTAGATCACGGCAAAATATGAACCCCGAACTATTTAATACTAAATGACATCAAAATGCAGAATGTTTATTCTTTTCCCTCTCATTCTTTAGCATTCAGACAGGCCAACTATGCAAATGGACTCATTCGTACTTTCCCAATGCCCACATTTGCATGGTGATCGCCTGCTGCCTGGGGAAGTGCATTGGTCACACAAGAAAAAGTCACATTTGCTTCACCTAATGCCTCAATCATCTGTCAAGCCCATCAGCAGCTCTGAAAATCCTTTTTTTTTTTAAAAAAAAAATATTATTATTATTATTTTTTCCAAAAAATGCTGGTTCCTGTTCCATTTCCTAAAGCCTACTGTGTACCATCTCCTGAGGAAGGAGGAGCAGGATCTAAGTGACGATTGCCACCAAAAGGTTAAACACTTTATGGATTTACTGTGTGCATACCTGCACTCTATCACTCTTTCCCTTTCCCTGTACTAAGCTGTTTTCTCCACCAAAAATCCTGACCCGAAACCATTCAATCCTTGGTTGAGGTAGCCAGGACACCAGCGTCAATTAGGAAACCAAAGCAGCTCCTGTGGGTTTTAATGAATGGTCCAAGGTCTGCTGAAGATGAAAAGCAGAGAGTGAATTATATATTGATGTTTTATTTAAGGACAGAACAGGTAATGCTGCTTCAGAGCTACCGCACTCATAAACGAGCTATTCTTAGTCTTGCTGTATGTCTTTCATGGAGGCTACACTTAAGCACAGCCAATATTAGCAATTAGGAGCTTTCATTCTTTATTGGAAGACCCATTAAGGATTGCAACACATCCACCACCCCGTTTCTCTTAAAGCAGTCTTAATGAAAGAGTGGAAGAAAGCAGGAGGTCAAGAGAAGGCAAAAACCCTGTTAGAAGCTCACTGCCTAATATTCAGAGGATGAGTAATTCCTCAAGCCACGAGAAGTCAGCCACTTTGTAAAACAAATTGAAAAATGGGTTTATTGTTCAACCAAGCACAGTCGGTGTCCAACGAACTGTGGGATTTCGGTAGCGCTTCGGTCTTTCACAAGCTCTTCAAGAGGACTGATTTCAGCACACCAGATCTGGTTGGTTATTTTTCCCTTCCCAGAAATTCCCTTCCCCTTCCGAACATATTTTCTCTTGTGTGTTTGATGCTGACTTTAAAGCTGGAAGCAGGCAGAAAACGGCAGTTTTGTCTGTGGAAAAAAAGCCGGAGTTCTGCCCAATTACCCACTAACTTTGTGAATTAAAAAAGCCAACCTCCTACATGGGAAAAATGTGCCAAATTATTTTGTTTTTAGCATGGCAATGGGAAGGGATGGTGCACTGAGTGAGCATTGCAAGGCTGTGAAACGAAATTATGGTTGTACGATGACACGTGTGTGATCCCCAGTGGGAACGGCTGCCGGATAGAGCTCAAATCCCAGCACTTGGCTTTGCTTCAACTACTTCATGCCGTGCAGATAACACCACACTAGTTAAAGGCAAACTAAAGACTAGTGACAAAACCCACCAAAAATGCCGTAGCAAGTTCCCCCCATTCAGTACAATGTTCTGAATTAACTGCTGTGGGTTCCCCCAGTATGACCACTAAGACCATTAACTAGTGCTAGCCAGGCCATGGTTGTTGTGTGTTACTTGGAAGTGCATTCATCTGAGACTTATTTTTAAGAAATGAAACATCAAGAAATGAAGTGTCCACCTACTACTACGAGGCGTTTGCTACGAGAAGGTGTTCAACACTGAATGTTACCGACTCTACCGCTTCCACATTTTAACCAGCCCAAAATGTTTTACAATTGATGACAGCTAATGACACTTATAACAAAGCTGGCAGACAATAATTTCATTACAAATCCCATGCCACCACCGTTCCCACCATTCAAAGTCTAACAAGCATAAAATTGCACGCTCAGTATGTATGCAGGCAGGTGTGTCATTACTCTGACAAAGAAATGATAGTATTTGTAGACAGTGCTTTAACAAAAGAACAATATTCATGTGAAAAATCACCTTTAGTTGGATATGAAGAAAGTGGGCTGCATGGAAAAACGCGTCTCTTTCTACAGACTTACTTTAATCTTTCCAAAGTTCCCTTCTGCTCATCCCTGTCCTTATGGTTAGCAGGATGAAGACGAGTTGTGAGCAGGGCGTTGCAAAGCTGATCACTCTGTCCTTCCAGCTCATACTTAGGGATCCAAGACCAGCATAACATCAGGATTTATTTGTTTATTTGTGCCTTATGCAATTCGATTTTTACGCAATTCTATTTTTATGCAAACTGCATTATACGTTGGAAACAAAATGAGTTGCCCCTCTGTGGGACAGCCAAAATGTGGTCATAAGAATAAGGAGGCTGCTTTAAACCACTTTCAGCAAACCTCTAAATCCGTTTCTTTGCTGAAAAGGAAATATAATCTTTACACTTAATCTACACGCCTGCTCGTTAGCATGTGAGGAATTAATGGGAATACTCAGAGCGGTTCAGCGTTAATGCGTTTGAACAACTCACTGCTGGCACCGATGGGGCTATGCTGGAGAAAAATCAGTCTATGGGATGTAGAGGCTCTGCTATAACCCAGCAGAGCGTGCTTTATCAGCCGACCTCTGCAACGCACTGCCAAAAGCCATTTCGTCAGCTGCTGGGAAGTCTCTTGCTGAAAATCGTTGCTGCTGCTGCCTTGCTCACCCTCCCCATCGCGGGGGCACGCAGATGCCTTTGCCCGACAGCTCTCGGCATTTCCAAGGAGTCTGGAGCCTAGGGAATAACTCCTCTGGGCTGCACTGGGAACCCGCTGGGAACCAGGGAAAAACTAAATGGGGTCCTTCCAGCGGCATGCCCACACCTTAGCATCTGAATACTTTGCAAAACCTCAGCCCTTTCTCTTAAAAAGAAACAGAAATTCATGGCTGTTTTTAACTCAGTCTCCCCCAAAGCGTTGATGCCACCCAAGGTTGCTAATTTCCTTTTCCTTAGCAAAAGAGTAAGCCGGTTAAGCAGATGACCCCTGAGTTTGTACAACCCAACAGCTTCGCCTTCTCTTTATGGAAGAAAAACACCTAATAATGGCTTTATCATAGCACCACCACACATCCCAACTCCTTTTGGAAGCCCCACTGCTGTCACAAAGAGTCAATCCACTGCCTGCAGCTACCTTGGCATGACAGAGAACGACCAACAAAATGCAAGCAACACGTGGAAGGGCTCTTCTTTTGCAACAGAAATGCAAAACTCAGGGTTTGATCAATGTTCACATCACCCTACCTGCCTTCCACCCTGCTGCCATCACCCAAAGCAATGACATTTTCACGAGGCTTGCCCAGCATGAAGCTGTTCCCAAAGAGACTTGTAAAGCCCCTCGACATCATGACTAACAATGTCTTTTTTAAATTGCAATTGCTCAGAATAATTCCGCAATGCATACGGCTTGTTCCTGGCTCACAATTTCTTCTCCTAGCTTGGAGCAGATTCTCTCTCTCTCCCTCCTTCCCTGTTTAAAGCATTAAATCAGGAAACAGCGGGTGCCATGAAAGCAGAAGTTTGTAGGAATGAATCCTCGTTGAGCACGCTTGTCAGGAGATGCCAGATCAGTCATCATGGCAAGAAGGAAGACAGCAGCTACAAAGATGGGCAATTGATTGTGCCCTACCCAAAACGCTTAAAATTATGCTTAAAATCACAGTGTTCCCGAGTTTTTGTGATATCTGCTTGCTCACCTATTTTCTCCTGACTGCCAAATGATTTGCCCGAAAATACAGAGGGTCAGAAAAGGGCTTCCCGCAGCCATCCTGGGCTTGCCAAAATGGGACCTTTTTGGTTCCCCAAGCCCACATTCCCGCTCTTCTCTTCATGGAATCAACTGGGCTAGAAAAGACCTCCAAAATCATCATGTCCAAGACCTCCAAAATCACCACGTCCAGCCGTCAGCCTGACCCACCAAATCCCAACACTACATCCCTTGGGGCCACGTCCACACATCTCTGAAATACCTCCAGGGGTGGGGACGCCACCCCTTTATTAACACAAAGCTGTAGAACACCCCTCATAATTCAGTATTAACCTGACCACACTTAATGGAATTTATTCAACAGGCTCTACTGTCATTTCTAATTAGCCTTAATAACTGGGATGCTGTCCCAGAAGCGTATTTGGGCTCCTGATATAAAATTCTTCTAACAAGGCTGCTACGGAGGATAAAGAGAAGCGTGTTGGATGCATCTTCTAAGATGACACAGCAGTTCAAAAACTCACCCAGATAATTAACACGCATGTCAGCCAACCAAAGTCTGATGAGAAGGTCATTACTGTGCCTCCACATGGCAGTGTGCACGAGGTTTGTTCCTAATTCCTGTGTTTGTCAGTGGCCAGAGTATGTCGAGAGGCTGACACGCTGCCTTTGAGCACAAAAAGCATGCAGAAAGTTAATCCCGACTGGCATTTTCATTCAAAAAAAAAAAATAATGAAACAAAAGGTGCAGCAGAAAGGGGGAACAAAAGAAAGCAGCATGTTAGCTACACTTTGACCTTCGTGGGTAAAGGATTCAGAAGCATTTAGGGGAGGAAAAAAAAAAAAAAATCAAGCTCCTCAAAGGCTGTAGCAAACTGAGCATCAAAAACTACCACCGTTCCCTTCACAAACAAATGCTAAATATTTAATAAGACAATAAGCTGCCACACAAGGCTTAAAAGGCTATTTTACTCCTCCTTGAATTATGAATCCCATGCAAGCGACCCCTCCACCGCAAAAAATGTGGTACGTGTGTATAACAATTAATTTCTGACCGCTAAGCATCCCTTGGATACAGCACTGATTTCAGCTTTGCTGTTGAGAAGCAGAAGTGAAGAGATTTTTTTTTTTTTTGTGGTCTTACTACAGAGAAAAGAGTTGAGTGCTCTGGTGAGACAGATGGACAGACATTTGGCAAGACCTGCAGCCTTCAACAGAAAGGGAATGCGTCTCTATAATCGTACAAGCATCTGCTACACATGAGAGGAAATCCAATACCAGCTAGAAAATGAGCCCTCTCAGGGTCCCCGGGGAGCAGCTCCTTTGTGAAATGCTCGTAATCCTCCGAAAAAGGCTGGAGTGGAGAGTGGTGCACGTAGAGACGAGATCACAAGTTTGTGCCTTGTCCTTTCATGTACCCTGCAAGTAGGATGAGGAGTCCTACAACATCATCAACAGCAAGAGAGAATCAGTGGAATGTGAGAATTTACACCATGAGGGACTGATAAAGTGTTATTCCTCAAAAAATCCGGCTCCATCTGACTCCCTAAGGAGACAAACCAACCGCAAGGGTTGCCGAACCTTCAGAGCTTTGCTTACCACTAAAAAAAAAAAAAAAAAAAGGGGGTGGAGGAATCAAAGAAAAGCAAAATGAAGCCTGTGTTTTAGTGTTTGTTTTTTAAAATGATTTCAAATTGGATTATCAAGCAACATAATGCGTTCTTGCTTCTGGTATGCATAACACGCACTGCAGGAGCAGCCAGTGAAGGGAGATTATTTATGAGCGCCAATTACTCTGTTTTTGTCACTTATCTTGATTTCTACTGCAGAGATAGCTGTCTTCACGACTCAAGCAATAACAAACAATAAACCCCAAAAGGCTTTCATTTCAGAAATGAGAAATCCAACTGGAACACGCTTGCTCTAACACAGAGATCTCGACCCTATGCAGGAGCTCAGGATGGATTTGAGCAGCTAATTAATCACCCACCCTCTTACAGAGGCTGTTTCTGCAGAGCTCTCCTGTACCTAAAAGCCTTTTTTTTTCCTTCTTCCACCAGAGAAATTCCTTAGACGACAGCGCATGGAGACAGAAGTATTTTTAGAAATAGGAAGCACGCTGCTGAACGTCTCCGGCGCACGTTTAATCAGTGCTCAGCCAGCCTGGCTGAACGTGGCTTGCGAGTGTTTGTATCCAAATATGATGGCTTTGTTTGGTTTGGGTTTTTAAACATGCCGTTCTTCTTTTAAGCTGAGGTTGAGCCTGTGACTAGGAACATAGGAAGAGAGTGCCTTGGCAAAATCCACTCCTGTTTAGAGATAGCTAGATAATTAAGCCATTAATTCAAACATCTGCATTATCGCATAATTGCCTCCAGGCAACACTAAACCTCAGCTTTTTGTGGTTTTCAGAGGCTGGTTAAGGACACTTGTCCCCTTCCAAAGGTTTCTTGCAGCTGCAGTCTCCCAGTTGGTCTCATTTTCCTGATGCAGAAGAAGAAACCAGAACTCAGCCCCTCAACATCTGTGCTACGCGTAACACCCAAGGGGCTGCTTACATAGCAGGAATTGTACGCATCAAAATGTGACGTACATGGGTTTTTCTGGATAATATCCAGGCCCAATGAGCTTAACCGTGCTGCCTGTTCATGCTGGCTAGGGTGAGGGAATCCACAAGAGCTCATGAAAACAGCCACAGGCTTAGCATCACCTATAGCAAGCCTGAGCTGCCTCTGCTAGACGGGGGCTGTCAGTAAGCCAGCAAGATGCTCTCATGTTGTGCATGGATAAAAGCATCAAGGGCATCTCTTTTAAATACCTTATTTTGGTCAAATTGGAGCAGATCGTCAGCACCACCAAAACAACCCCACACAATGTACAGAAGAAAAAAACCCACAACATACAATGATCTGCAACATTAAGAATTTACCTAATCCAGGAAGAAAATGAGCTGTTTTTGTCAGAGTAAGAGCAAGCACAGCTATAAATACTGAATAAGGGTCTAAACACTCTCATTCTCCCCCAAAGGCTCTACAATATGCAAATTATTATTAAAAATTGAAGATTATTTGGAAGCATTCAGTGCACAAGTACTCTGCAAGCACCAGAAAGTTCTATTTTCTCTCTAGCACCTGACAGGCAAAAGGGAGCCCAGCTCTGCAGGCGTCGTTATTTAGTTATTTAGGAGTGCACACATAACAGAGGAAGACTTTTTCCCCTCCATACAACACACAGCAGTTAGGTCATACCCATTACTTATTAAGTCTAACCCATAAGTAATTAAGGATGCTGCTGTATGGCTCTCGTGGCACCTGTAAATCCTTTCCCTTCACCATAAATATCTTATTTAACTGACAAGGTCACGTTTTTTGCACAGGATCAACCACGCCTGACCCATTTCTGGCAGGTGGTCGTCTTCATCAACACTCATGGTCTCTTGACTATGCTTCTGTATACTCATCACAACCTTCCCCTCCTAATTAAAATCTCTTCTGCAGGCTGAGAAATGCAAGAGTTGAACTTGAAGGTCAAGCTTTTTGACCTTCCAGAAGCCTAGGACAGTTGCTTTTGAAAGCTGAAAGATTTCCAAACACTCCTAGTTGGACATAGAGTTAGAGGATTGTTATTTCTGATACTGTTTCTGACCCCGTCCTCAGCATGGCTGCTGATTAAATGCTTTGCAAAGCACTATGAGATGTTCCACCTGATGAAAAGCATTATGGAAATCCAAGCCACTCACTGCTGTGAGATAATCATCAGAAAACTCCAGCCCCTTTTTATTATATTCATGTAAAATTTTGTTACGCTGCTCCAGATGACTCTAATTGAGCAGACATTAGAAATTAAAGCATATCCAATGCTGTCCTAACCTTGGTGACCTCAAAACTTCATGCTTTCTTATGTTTCTAATTAAAAAAAAAAAAAAAAAGCATTAACCTTCAATGTTCTGTGCTCTTGGAGGCTACTTCCTTTCTCTAGAACCACTGCTAACCCCCTCTGCAAAACAGAAATGCATTAGACGCCAGCAACTAATGCACAGATGCTGAGATTTATTTAACTGTTGGGAGGAAGGGAAATTGAAGCAGCACACATTTTCCAAGGGGTCAGAAAAGATAAAACAAGCCAAGTGCAGCAAACTGCAGCGTGCAGAGTCTGGTTGGGGAATACCTTTTGACAGACAAAAAAAAAAAAAAAAAAAGAGATAACTAAATGGTTTGTTAAATTCATTTGTCCTTAACCCAACTTACTGTGAAGTCCGTAACTTCATAAATACTATAAAAAATAGATCTATTTTACTCCCTGACGGACTCTGCGACCTGCAGGTTCTGCATCTGACCGGGATCACTTGGCATGCATAAATATTGCCTCTCATTCATGTTCAACAGGATGCTCCAAATTCTGTAGAATTGCAGGTTTTTAATGGGATGTTCCAGAGGTTAATATACTACTGAGATTGTTTCAATTTACCATCGGATAAAATGACTATCTATACAATTAAGTCCATTCTGGTGAATTAATTATCTCAAACCAGAGTAAGCTATTAATAAAGAACTGAATTATTTATGCTTCAATTCCATTGCAATATCTGACCTTCTGCTAATGCATGCACACTCCCAGGTTTTGGTTGGTGTGCTAGAGAAGCACGTAAATCCCTTGCATACAAAGTCCTCGGAAATGCAATTAAAAAAATTAAAGGGGGGGGTGTTTCCAAAAATCAACCCCATTAATCGTCATAACTGGCTGACAACAAGTTAAGACCTTCTTTGTGTCCCTGCTGACAAAGTGCCTTTGCAAGGCCTGGACCACCGTACTCTGGACAAGATTTGCTTTTAAAGTAGTTTAAAGTTAGTTTTAACATAATTTTCTGGATTGAAAAATGTACTAATATCTTCCTGAAAACCTACAGAGCCAAACTAAGCAACGCTGTGAGCATAGAAAACAAATAATAAGATGCAAAATAACAAAATCTAATGACTTGATGGAAAACAAAATAGGTGTAGATGACCTTTGTACAATATCAGTCTGGGGGACCGTATTCATCCTGGCTGTAGTGGCTATTGCCTTTGCTAATTGAAGCACTTAATGTGTTCCAGCTGCTATTCAGGTCAGTGCCCTGTTCTCCAAAAATTGCTCTTTTTTTTTGCTCTAAATGAAGATTGTTTTCTTTCACACAAACTTAATTCTGAACCAGCTATCTCTGGACACCAAAGAGATGGTAGTTTAAGGATGGAAGCGCTGCCTGCTTTTTTTTTCAGGGAGACTTCATTGTTATTTAAATTTGTTTGGATGCCTAAATACAAGAATGCTGCTCTGAAGCCTTTAGAGCTTTAGATAAAATATAAACAAATAATATTTAGAAATACGGAAGGGCCCATCTCCCGGTGGAAAAGGGGCAGTTTAAGCTGTTCCTCCTTCAAAGTGACCTCCAAGTTGAGCATCAAATCTGCTTTTTGGGAGCCTGATGCACTTTCTTTAAGGGGTTAGAGGTCCTAGAGGTGACGGATTCTCCTTTTGGATGCAGTGCAGCATTGTGGCCATCCCTCCTGAAGTTAAGAGGTCCCATTCCCTTCGGGAATTGCACTTTATCAGCAGTACAAGGAGTGAGGATACTACAGGGGTTGGATCCCAAACAGGGTGGCTTGCTACAGGGGGCAGCCAATTTCTGCACAATTTTTGCAGAAGCTACTTTCGAAACCAGGCAGAATTGCTAAAAGCCAGGTCTTCCTCCGAAACTACAAGGTGCAGAATAAAACAGGCCCAAACATCCACCGCAGAATACAGGACAAGGCACCCCAAGTGCCCAAGGAAATAAAATTAAATATTGATCTACCACGCTATGCACCCCAGTGCTCATAAACCAGTGCCAAATGCTTGGCTGTTAATAGGTCCCACTCCCATTCGCAGGAATTATATATACCCTGACTGTGCAAAACGCATGAGATTGACTTTATCTCGGATTAAGCTCATTTTCCCCAAGAATGCATCAAGTTGAGCATTTGGGAGATGTCAGAGGCTCTCTGGTCAGAGATTCAGCCTCCCGCCAGGTACTCGGCAGAAGCAGTACATTCTGTTCGACAGCAAAACTGGACCCAAATCCCCAAAATCCAGG
Source organism: Stictonetta naevosa (assembly GCA_011074415.1). NCBI lineage: Eukaryota > Metazoa > Chordata > Aves > Anseriformes > Anatidae > Stictonetta > Stictonetta naevosa. Next base: position 31,431 of record MU011937.1, read on the forward strand.
AGTACTGGCCTAGTTAAAATGCCGTACCAATCCATTACATTAAATTAAACTCCAGGTTTCTGCAAAGGTGGCTGCTCACGAGCAGCTCTGCAGCAGCAGCCAGGCTGGAGATGGGAATTTCCTCATTTCACTGAAATTCCATGCAAATGAACCCATCCATGCTCCTTCCCCATGGGCTTGGCGTGACAAGGCTGAACCTGATGTTGTAAAGCAGATTTGGGGGACTATTCACAGCATGCAGCTGTGTCCTTCCCATTTTCCCAGTTCTTTTTCCTTCCCCCTCCCCCTTGAAGCTAACCAAAACCTACACCTTGCTTTAAAAAAAATAATAATATTTACAGACCCTGCCACCTCATCTCATTTCAAATATAACTGTCAATTCTGGACGCAAAATGAGTGACTTCGTTAGCTTTACGCTGCCAGAGAAAATGAAGATTTCTCCAGGGGAATACAGATGTGCCAGCAACATTAAGAAAAACTCCTGCGCTTCATCATTATGGGGTGGGGGTGGGGGGAAATCCTGGGTGCCAATTAAAAGGCTGTGAATATTCATTTTGCTCTGTGAGCTTGGTTAGCAAACAATCTAGACCTCCAGAATCTAATAATAAACCAAAAGCTGTACGATGAGGTGGTTCAAAAGCAAGAAGAAGTCTCCAAACATCATCCCAACCCTTAGGGTTTGCAGTATGGGGTTCTGGGGGTCTTTCAATACCCAGTGGCTGCAGAGGTCCTTTCCGTCTTTTTCAGGCCACCAAAACAGTCCTGAGATAAAAAAAGAGGAGATTTGCACCCTAAAAAACACCCACCACAGCTTGGCATTGGGGTTTTGTGCCCTTCACCCTATGTTGTGCCACGTCTGAGTTCTGAGTGTTACCAGCAATGTCAGCTTATTGCAAGGTTAATTAGCGTCAGGATGCCACTGCTGGGGATGCTTACCCTGGAGGCATCAAGATTCACATTTTGGAACTTACTTTTGGCCACAGAAACCACATATTGCAGCTCCTCGACGCAGAACGCCTGGCATATATTTTTAGTCGCCGTGTGACTTCGACATTTCACCATTTAGCAGACACGGGAAGGGTTATCGTGAGTCAACAGCTAGGTGGCAACATAAACCGCAGGCACAGGCAAGTGAGGAAATGCAGAGAAACTTCAAAAAGCTCTTAAAAAAAAATAATACTGTCAGTCTCAAAACTCCTGACAGATCTGAACAAGGGGAAATTTCAGCTTGAGGCCTTTCTGAAGTCTGATAGGCAGCTTAATTGCCTTGCTAAGGACGCCAATTAATTGCAAGAGAGGAACAGTAAGCTGGGGACAGCAAAGCAGCAGCAGAATTTAAAGCCCAAGATTTAGCAGCAAAAACAAGAGCAGGACAATAAGGAAGAGGAGGACAGACACTTCCCAAAAAAATAAACGAGAAAGGAAAAGCGTGGAGTCTGCAACACCCTCTTTTTTTGCTGCTTTGGGGAAAGAATTGGGATGCCTGACGCAGACCAGCTCCTCCACCTGTGACACCCCCTTATTCACTGATTTGGGGAAGGAATAAGGTAGAAACTGAAGAATTTGGATGCCCAACTCGGACCAACACGAGCCACCGGGCTGCTGAGGGTTTTGGTGACGATGAGGATGGAGGATCTGGACCACAGCCATGCCATAGCATCTTGATGGCTCGTGAAGAGGCTCACTGGAACTTCAGCTTGCTACCAGCAGCTGCTCTGAAATTGTATTTGTTCATCGTTTTCTAACCTACGGAGCCCCTAATAAATCACCTTGGCTTCACAGCTCCGAAGACGCAGCTCATTAAGCAGGCAAGAAACATGCAGGGCACAGCACTTCCCAGCCTGCTTCTGAACAAGCCAAGCAAACACAAAAACACAAAACACCTTCTGGCAAATGAGTTCATCTCCAAGACCACAATCCATGGGGAAAGGTCTCTCTAATCCTCCCACCCCCGACAGAATAAAGCTTGTCCTTAGGGCTCCCTTGACCACAGGATGATGTCTGCGTGTTTTTGGGGCTAATTCTCCGGAAATAGGTGTCATTTTGACATCTGCTGCTAATATCTGGTCGATGCCATCCATCTGTTGAGGTGGGATTTGCACGATGGGTTATAGATGCTGTCTCAATGCCTCTGTAGACCCAGAAACTCACTCTACCAGGAGGATTAAAAAGCAAGAAAACCAACCCCAAAACAAATCCTTTGACTGACAGCAAGGAAAGTGAAATATTTCGGATGAAGAGGTCATAACAGCTTGAGCAAAATACTCCGGCTTTGAGGCCCGCAGCAGGAAAAGATGATGGAGGAATTAAGTTGCACCAAAGGTGATTTCCTTCCCCAAAGCCATACTCAGATCCAGGAATACTTTGCACTAGTATTTCCTCCTTTGTGATCCCCAGGAAGGATTTAAGAAAGTCAAAGTAAACTGGGGATCTTTTCAATCAAAATAAAGATTTGCTTCCCCAGCTCTTCTCTCAGAAAGGCAGCGAGCCAAGCATGCAAGGAGAAATCAGAAATAAGACAGAAAATCGGAAATCACACAGAAAATACGAAGTAGGGTTTATGGTCAGTATCTTACAGAGCTTCCCCTCAATACTGGATATGCTCAATATTTAATGTTCATTTTGTGCATCAGCTCTTCAGCCCTTTGTCTGTTGAAGTGAATGTTTCCCAAAGCCAGCTGATTTCATGTTTGGGGCTGCACAGCACAGGAAAATAATAACCTCGTCTACTGAAAATACAACTGCATTTCTAAATTACACAAAGATTTCAAAAATCTAGTTCCTGTACCTTTGACTACTTCAGGCTAGGAGAAAATCCTGGTTCTTCTGGATTTTATGATGGCCTCAGATTTGTCCTGGCTGTTTACAGTGTTATGGGAGTAACAGAGATGAAAATAATAGATCCTTCACTTTTATTTAAAAAATGCTCCCACACTGGGCTCACTATGCTGTAAGTCATAGAAAGAGAAATATTTTGCACTCCTTATTCTCCTCTGAACTGAAGCAACTCAAGATTTACCCCGATGGCCCACCAGGCACAGACCGGCTGCATTGAGCACAGGGACAGCGAGGGCAACTCAAAGGTGATCAAAAAAAAAAAAAAGAAAAAAAAAGTGACCATCACGTATCACCATTATGAGCTGCATCATAATTACACTGGTGAGTTAAAGTTTTTTCTCTTGCACTGTTATTATTTCCAGAACGAAGACACGAGGATGCTGCAAGTCCTGCTATCGAGACAAAAGAATTAGTTAATCATCTTGTGAATTAGCGATCACTTTAATTACATCTGGTATATTCTCATTATCCTCCTACTACGCTACAACATTTTTTTGTTCTTATTCTTTCTTATCCTCTCTTATTCTATTCTTATGCTCTTATTCTCCTTATTTTATTATTCTTATTCCCCCCCTCCTCTATTAAGTATGGTGAGAAAACGATCAATGCATTCAGGGCAAAGTAACTGTTTTTTACGGTCCTTAATGAGATTTTGCACAGATATTAACGCCTTTGAGTGGTAAACTGCAGTCTACAGCACATAAAGCAATTTTATTATTATTATTATTATTTTATTCCAGACCAACTCAGAGTGCCAGACAAGGAAGGGGGATGTCAGGCATGGTTCCTAAGCCCTATTCCTGCTGCAGCCCTAAATCAGCTCGTGGCGTTGATGTTGCTGCAAGTTTCTGCACAGTTTCTGAAATGTCATAATCAGAACTCTTCCTCTACCAACAGCCATCCAATTTATTGCAAAAATAATAATAATAATAATAAAAAAACCAACATGCATTATCACTTAGTTAACAGAGGAGTTTTAAACCAGTCCTGAAGACGCAAAATCTACATGAGGATCCCAAAACCCAACAGCAAGACGTTCAGTGAGTTTTGATGGAACAAATCAGCGTTTGCTGACCACAAAATAAGAAATATCTTCTGCCTGCCTGGAATAGCACATCTGCATGCAGCACCTAAAATTGGGAAGCCTCTGAAGTGTCGCCCCAGGCTGACACCCTTCAGGACACATTCCCCCGTCTCCAAAAGCTTCTCTGCTAAATCCGAAAGGAATCGGTGAGAATTATGCTCAGAACAACACACGCTTATTAACACAGTCTTTGCATCTTTCTTATGTATATCAGACCTGAAAAAAATCAGGTCCTAATAGCAAACTGCTGAGCATCCAGAATGTTAAGGTCTCAAATCCTCACCAAACCCCTTTTCTCCTCCATTTTAGAGATGCACACACCCAGGTATACGCCGAAGCCCGTTACAATCCTTGGAACACTACAAAACTCCCAGCAAAGCTGGCTTTGCTCTAGTCAGGCTGATTTCTAGAGCAATGCATAAAGGAATGAGCCGAGGCATGTCACGTCTCGGGGGTTTTTCTTTCAGGGCTCAACCTCCTTCCCACCTACGCTACAGCTTGCGCATAATTTATATGAAAAATGCAGTGCTGTCTTTAAGTGGCAAAAAAATCTATACTATCCAAGCTTGGTTTCCTGCTGCCTAATGGCAGCAAGAAATGGCAATTATCCCCTAAAGGTGTAATAAATGGAAAAGAGAAGAAGAGAATAATTGGTAGAGAACCAAAAAAAAAAAGAAACAACATGCTAAAAAATTCAGCTATATGGACCCAGAATGTGCCAATACTTTCCTGATGTTGTGCACCTGCCCTCAACAGCACTGGCTTTGCTTCAAAGTTTTCCCAGCACATGCCTCTGACTTTATAGCAGGCGATGCAAGTGATCTGTACAATGCTACCTATTGGCAAGCTCAGTTAAAATTCTGCTGAAAGTCCCTGGCTGTGAAAAAATCAGAGGTAGAGTCATCACTTAAATGCTTTTTTTTTTTTTTTTTTTTTTTGCCTGTGTTTACCTAGTCATTGTGCAAACAGACAAACAAAAAAAACCACATATAACATAATCCAACACTAACATGAGACAAAGAACCTAAAGCCAGGTTGGACTGCATGATATTTAAGATGTCTTGGTTGGATTTCAACCTCAAGAAGGTGGTTTTAAAGCATTATTTATAGAGAAATACAGCCCTTGGCTCAAAGTAGGGTCACCAACAGCAGGGACCACATTAAATGGACTTGGAATAGCTCCACAACCTGTTCCGATCACCCTTACAATTAAAAAAAGGGAGGGGGGGGTTCCCTATGTTTAAAGAATTTCATGTATTTCATTCTCCACACAACACCTCTTCTCCTGTCACCAGATAGCACCAGGAAGATCTTGATGCTGGTAACTAATTAATTTTGATTTATTAACTTTGTTTTGTGTGAAAAGACGCAAAATACCTACTCCGAGGCAAGGGCAAGGATGACCCAGGCCTTGAGGGTATCAAAAGGATGATTAACTGGGAAACTATTTAATCAAGAAAACCATTTTGTAAGGAAAAATCTGACACGGATGCCCTTGAGTTTGTTACTAATCAACCTGTTGGAAACAATTGGCTGAAAAACACAGATAGGAGTGTTGTAATGTGAACTATTTGTGAACTATGCTCATGATAATCCTAAAAATCACGGACCTAGGCTGGGAGACCCCAGCCCAACAAGGGACCCTTCCCCTCTGAGGATGTGCAGAATGATTGCGTCATGTCAGCGTTATGCTAATTATGGAGACAATTAGAAGGGAGGGGATTGCAACGAAACCAAATATTTTCTTGGACAACAATCTGTCTGTCTTTGCATCCTCTCACACATTGGTTATTTCCCACCCGAGCCTTCTTTCCTCCAGCCTGAGCAGTCCCAGAGATGCTCCAGGCCCATCATCATCTTCGTGGCCCTTCGGTGGACTCTCCCCAGTCCCTCCCATACTGGGGAACACTGGGATCCCACTGAAGTTCCCACTTCCAGCCCCGAAATGCCACGTCCTTCCCTTCCACCACTTGCTAAGCTGCTCCAAAGACCACACAAATTATTTCCGAACAACTTGCTCGGAAAAATACTCTCAGGAAAAATGCTCTCAAAATAAATGCACAATAACTTTCTGGGTCGTACAGAATAAAATCGGCCAGGATACGTTGGGGGTCCGCAGAGACCATAAGAAAGAATCAGCAGCCTAATTATTCATCCGCCTTGGCACCAGCAGATAGAAGCGAAGCATTCATCCTTTTCCTTCAAGACAACCCCAGCGATGGCTGAATCCATCTGAAAGAGCGCTCCCCTCCCAGGAAGGGGGCTGCACGTGGTGCCAGCATTTATTTATTCCACTTTCTTGCTGCTCAGATGGAAAAATGCCCAGGTCAGTCTGCTGCGCTGCAATAACCTTGTTTTATCTTCGACGCCTGTCTCTTCTGTGCCTTTTGTGCATACGCAAGCAGCTCCTCGCGGCGCTATCAAAATAAGTAATAATGGTGTAGCTTGTTTGGGGAGCAAGCTGTACTAAATTATTCCGAAGGCTGATGTCTCAATGAGGAAAAATAAAGTAGCTGTGATTTTGAGATCAAGCAAGTTCAGACCTTTTCATCACGTCTTCAGACTCGCAAATTTGGCTCTTGGAAAACCAGGGGCTATTTCACCAAGTTCTCCTTCTTAAGGGAAAAACCTTTGTTTGAAGCCTGCACGGATGGAGCTGTTTATCTCCCGAATTGTTTCTGGCAGAGAAGCCATTTCTGGTATTACATGGACTTAAAAACAGTCCAATAGGCAAACACAATCCCGACGGGAATTTAAGGACCTGCACACTTACACTTAATAAGTGGCAGCACTGCTCCAGTAAATCTAGGTTATTGCTGTGGCTCTAATTGCACTGGATCTCTCCTAGACATCGTTTCTCTTCCAGCAGTACCCTGCAGAAAACAACACACATGGCGCAGCAACGGTACAGAACAACTGCCTGGGTTGGGAGTCGGAGGAGACGACAGCCCAGGTCTAACGAACCGAGCTCAATCCTGTGAGCTGCAGATGTCTGAGATGCCCAGAGAGGAGCATTCATCTCAAGCACCAGAGCAACTGCAAATATTGCGTGGTTACAGGTTTAGCAGGAGCAAGACAAGATGCCATGGGCGCTCCAGCTGTGCGGTGGGCTTCAGTTTAAGGTCAAACTGGCTAAAAACTCCACTGCAAAGCCATCAAGCTTGCAAGATTCCTCTCCAGTGCAGACCACCCTGACTCCGTACATCTTGCTCAGAAGCAGAAAGCTCCCCATACAACATGAATTGCTATTAAACCTCCAAAATGCCAAGCCAAGTTGTCTGGGAAGGAGCCAGCAGCCCCATTGCTGGATCTCCAAGCACTGCCATGCAAACCACGTTTTATTTGCACCAACAAAAATTATCTGCCGGGCGATTCCCTCCGCTGAACAATGCTCATGTGTCCTCGGTGCCAAGGGAGTCATATATAAAACATCGGGCTGCGGAGGGCAGGCTGAGGTCTCTAAATGCCGTAATGGAGTAATGATCCTGGAGGCAGAGGCCAAAAGCTGGACGGATAGACACCCTCTCATCATTCCAAGTTACATCCTCAAGCAAAGCGAGGCAAACACATACGGAGCGGCAAGGTCACAATTTGCAATTCGTGACCCATAATTACCACTGCTGAAAACAAGGGCAAGGAAAATGAGATGGCAAAGCAGCAGTCCTCGCGTGCACGGAGGGTGCTGGTGAAGCAGAAGAAGGGCAAACCCATGGCACACGACCCAGGACGAGGGGGCTGCTCTGATGTTTTTGGGTAGAGCAAAGCAACCCCCAGCTCGCAGCCAGCTAATCTGGGGTTGTGAGTGCTGCTGTAAGATGTAAAAGCAGCATCGAGACTTCAGTCCTATGGGAGGATGGCAGAGAGCCTTTGAGAGCCCCATAGTGAGTGCCCCTGTTCTCACTCGATGATCACCCGGAGGAGTGTGAAAACCTTGTAGTGAAATTCTCCTGTCCTCCCAGACAGAAGAAATAAATAGTGCATCACCACCAGAAGTGGCTAAACTGTAATTTAAGGAGGTGCCAATTTACCCCAAAACCACCAACAGTGATGAGTGGGAGCCATCTGAGGTCTTGGCCATCACCCTCTCCCCCTTGGGATGCCTGCAATGGGGCAAGGTAGGACGCTTCTCGACACACCACTGTAGGACATCATGGCTTATCCTTGTTCTGCAGACCCCAGAAGCTCCCAGAAGTTACTTAAGACCAGCACATCCCATTGGCTAAGAAAGCAAAAGAAGAGTCAGAGCACAATTCAGGAGGATGCAAGGCGTACTAGGTGTGCACCAAGGCACGTTTGGACTCTGCATGTGTCAGCATCAGCAACCACAACATCCTTCCACATGAATAATAGCACAACTTCTAACACAAAAATTTTCTTTCTTTTTTAACCTAGGCTACATTTGAGATTATCTCAAGTGTTAAATATTTTCTTGATGAATTTCGGATTTTTACAATGTGGGGATACGTGGAATGGGCATTAAACCCGTGTCGTAAAGTGCCTAACCCAACACAGACTGGCTTTACACAGATGCAAATGGTTTAATCTGAATTACATTCCCAGTAGATTATTTGAACTGCACTTAATCCTCATGTGACCACTTTTGATCATAATTTAAAGGGCTGCAAATCAGGATTAGCCGACTTCGCTCATCGACAGTGGCTGCTCACATCTGAATTCCAAACAAAATAAATCATCCACTTAGGGATTTATATTGCTCTAACTCCCTCTAAGCTAATGCCAATTTGCTAAAGTCATAAAGCTGTTGGTTTAAGAAGAAAAAAATAAAAATAATTTTAAAAAATAGATGAGATGACCATGGAAAACAGCTGTGGAAACCAGACCGGAAAGCAACGATCTTCTAGCACCTGCTGATGTGACCACCAGGACCACGGGTCCCCTCCCAGCTTTGGGACAGCCCCAAAATTCATGACAGTCCCGATGCATTCTTTATTTTTATTTCTAAGCAAGGTTCTGCATCGCGGGGATGCAAACTGGCCTCTGAGCTGCCTCTCATCCAGCAACAGCCCCTTTGGCCCCTTATTTCACAACAGCCAGCTGGGCGAGCTGACCATAACTACAGAAATAAACTCCTTCAACTATTCCTTTTTGCATTTCCAAGGAATCTAAGGCATGTTTGTACTCTGCAATTAGCAGGAATATCTGAAACACTTCCCTGTACTGCTGAAAGACATCGCGTTTTGTCCTCTCCTCTTCTACAAGAGAAGTGTGCTCGCAAGCAAAGCCTAGCTTCTGCCAAGTTTTTGCAACTAAAGATAAGTCTCTTCAGGTTCCAGCTAATGATTCTTTTTTATTTTTTTTTCCCTTAATTTACAATTCATCCTGTTCCGAGTGTTTAAGCAAACTCCTTGACACTGGAATCCTAATGCTGCATTTTTGGTCAGCAGCCATAACCACACAGGTGTCATTAGGAAACAGATTGGAAAGGGGGGAAAAGGAAAAAAAAATGGGGAAAAAATAGGAAAAAAAATTATCCCTCAAATTCCCTAAGACATTTTACTGAGGGATGCAGATAAAAAGTAGAATCATCCCCTATAAACATATATTCTGCCAGCTTTTAATAATATTACAATGTAAAAAAAAACAACAACAACAACTTGCTTTGACAGTCTCCTTTTCAGGAGGATTTGATAAATTGGTGTTTTATAGGCACAATTTTAAAGCTTCATTTTAACACCATCTAAAAGGCAGCAACGATTGTGTTACATAGCAGTCACAGGTGAATCAGCTTTCGTAAAAACCTTTGCAAACAGCTGAAAAGAAAGAAAATGAGGTAGAGAAATAATAACTATTATACGCAAGAAAGCAACTTTAAAGGATGCAGCATACATCAGGAAAGGCATTACCGTCCTCTTGTTAAATTCAAATACGCTTTGAGATGCAGAAAAGTTCTTTTTTTTTCCCCGAAATCACCCAGACAAAGGCAGAGGCAAATAGATGGAGCGTATGCCATGGAGAAAATGTAAATGCAGGAGCAGGCAGAGCTCATCATCGCAGCCTTTTTTGGGGAGGATTATGTTCTAGTGAGTAAAGAGTAATGAAAACCCTGACACTGAGATTTACCGTACGAAACCTTTCGGATACCCCTGGGTTGCGTTCCAGCATCCCGTGCTCATCTCCTCGAAGCTGGGATCTTCCAAGCTCAGGCTGGTGAGCCAAAACCATGACAGCAAAAGCACGCCACCCTCCTGGGGGTGAAGGCTTTGGGGCATAAAAACATGTTTTTTGGGGGGCAAAAACATGTTTCTCCCGCAACGTCTGTCCCCATCACATTTCCTTCCTTTAGCCCTTGCTGCTTTCCATTTGCTCCTTGTTTAATTGCTAATCCCAATGCCTCACCGAGCATCCTGCCTGGATCCCAGCACCCTCCACACCTGGGGAAATGCTTCCAGGACATCTCGTTAGCAGAACAAAAGAGCCAAAGGAGATCCCTCTGGATCTTCCCAAGCCGTGAACCTATAACTGAGTGCAACTACATTTTAAAGAGAAAGCTTCAAACATATCAAACCAGCCATTCTTCCAGCATGCTCTTCTCCGAACCCAGCTCCCACTGTTCCCATCCTTGTCTCCATAAGACACGGCTTCTTAGCACTTTTCTCCAGCCTGGAGGCCATTCCTGGTCATCTCTTGCTTATTTCTAGCAATTTTTTATTGTGCTGCAAAAATCAGAGCCAAGCTGGCTTACTAAGTCATATGGAACACCACGAGTGATGTGATTTCTTCTGCCTGGGTAATATTTGTCAGGGAATGCCACTTTTTTTTTCTGATAGAACGCAGTTTGCAATTCAGATCTTAGTTACAGGGACCCAAGGAAGAGCATTTTTCATGATAAAAAGTGGAGAAAAAGAAGGAAATTCATGGTTTCAAAATGAGGATGGATTAACTTGCCATGGGGTGAGGGCTGAGCTTTGGGTGCCTTCAGATAGGAGCAGTGTCATGAAGAACCAAAGCCTTGTCAAGCCTTCTGCTCCCTTTTTCTCTGATTTTGGCTTAAACAAAGAACTTTTGGGGCAATCCAGAAGCAGCCCTCTGACCTGGACAGAGGTCCAGAACAAATCGTGTGCTGCTGACATCACTCATCCTAAAAGATAACAAAAAGAAAAAAGGCATTTCAGGGGTAAAACCTGACCTAAAGACAAATATTCAGCCCAGTGCTGTGGCAACCTGATGCAGCAGGCTGTGCTTGATGAAGCATTAAGACAAAAACAGGCATCTTGGAAGGGCTCTCAGCATTTTGGCACAGGACTCCCTACATAAAATGCTGTGCTGTCACTCATTCTCATGCAAATATCCCTTAGGATAAAAAAAAAAAAAAAAAAAAAAAACAAAAAAACACAAAAACACAAGGGGGAACCGGCTGTGAGCATCCAGCCCTGGGGCATCCTGCTATTGAAAGGAATTCAAAGGATTAAGCAGTTTTAGAGGGCAGCACCAGCCCTAAAATAAATGTTACAATTTGAGTTGCTCATCAGGAGTTCAGCCTTACAGGAAAACAGCCACAAATTATATTTTATTATATTCAAACTCCACACCCATCCACCTGGAATACGAGGCAAACTGCAGAGGTCAGGCTAACTTAGCCACCCTCAGCCTCACCTTTGATGCAATAAATATATATATATATATTATATGAAATTAAGAACGCATGTTTTGGTGTTAATATAACACAGAAAGCCAGCAGACCTACCCTTGATGCAGAATATATAATAATATGAAACTAAGAACGTGTATTTTGGTGTTAATATAATACAGAAAGCCAGCACCAAGCAGGGACGTGGACATCTCCAAGCTCCTGACCTGGTTTAGGTGCCTTGCATTTCCCCCACCAATAAAGAACGGGGGGAAAATGTGCAATCACAGCAAAATCCTGGGCTCTGCAATAGCCCGAGCACCACGCAGCAGCCCTCTGCTAGGATTTCTCCGGGTTGCTGATGGCATTGAGTGATGCTGGGGTGTTCAGAGAAAGGGATCCACTCTCAGGTGGATTTAAGAGTCTGTAATTTCAGACAGAAATGGCTTCTAATTACAGTGGGAGAAGGAAGACCTGTGAAAACAGATACTGCTATATAATCTGGCTTCATTTTTCGATGAAGAGAGGCTCAATTAGCATCCAAATTGCCAATGTGGCCACATTCCCCTGGTCTGTCTA
>JAACYO010021142.1:0-14977 GCA_011074415.1 Stictonetta naevosa
GGTGGGGGGGGGTGGGGGGGGCTCACCCTTTCCTTGGGGTGCTCCAGAAGCCGGTGTCACCTGCAGCGTCACCTTGTCCCCGAGGGGCGAGGACAGAAAGGGGTATGCACGGGGGATGTACGAGCACCTATAGGTGCCGGCGTCGGCCGGGGTCACCCCGGGGAGGGTGAAGGTGGCCATGGCCCCCTCGTGGGGGGCCTGGCGCTGGATGGGGGGCGAGCTCCCGTCCTTATGCAGGAGGAAGGTGGCCCTGTCGGATGCCCAGCACTGGATGGTGACGTTGGTCCCCGTCGCCACGCGGCCGCCAGGGCTCAGCATCGTCCCGGGAGGGGAGACCCTGACATCTGCGCGGGGAAGGGACAGCGTTGGGACCCCCGTGGGGACAGGGGGAACACCCCTGGGCGTCGGGGCAGCCCCGGGGACGCCCTCCCCGCCCCCCCTCCCCCCCCTCACCCGTCACCACCAGCTCCACGGGGTCACTCAGCGCCGACATCTTCGTTGTCTCCTTGTCCTCGTACTGGCACCGGTACGTCCCCACTTGTCCCCAGTCTATGGCCCCGAAGAAGAACTCGGCCGTATCCTGCTCCCCGGTGCCGTACCGGTGCGGAATCTGGACTTCGTTGTGATAGAGCAGGACCTGGACCGCCGGCTGGGGCAGGTGGCACCGCAGGGTGACATTGTCCCCCAGGGCCACCCCCTTGCTGGGGTCCAGCGAGAGGACGGGTTGGCGCGCTGGGACAGGGACACGGCGGTGAGACCCCCCCCCCCGTCCCCTGACCCGTGTCCCCCACCCCGTCCCCCCCGGCCCCGTACTCACGGTCCTGCGCCCTGCTGCGTGCCACCAGCCACCAACCTGCAAGGGACACGGGGGCTGCTGCCGGGGGTCCCGGTCCCACGCAGGGCCACCAGACCGTCCCCCATCCCAGCACCGCGTCCCCCTGTCACTCACTGAGGATGAAAGCCACCACCATCGGTGCCATGAGGCAGGAGCAGCTTGGGGACAGCGGCACTGGGAGGCACTGGGAGGCACTGGGAGCCCCTACAGGACTGCAGCCAGTTGTCCCACCACCGCCGAGAGCAGAAGACCGAGAGTGGGACAGGGAGTGGCCACAGAGCCACTCTCAGTTCCCCTTGGGGACAGGAAAAGGTCGCACTTGGTGCCTGCAAGAGGGGGGTGGCTCGATGGGGTGGCACACCGTCACCCGTTGGGTGCCAGATATGGTCCGTGATGGGGTGTCCCACGCTGTCCCTAAGGGCAGCGCAGTGCTGTCCCCACACGTCGGGTGTCCCGCGCTGGGTGTCCCATCGTGAGCGTCGACACCACCAGGGCCCCCTACCAGGGGACGTCCGCTGAGGTCCCCAAAACGTAGTGGCACCCAGGCTCTGTCCCCCGTGCATTGTGCCACCACACGCAGTGCCCTGGGTGCTTTCCTCAGCTGTCCCCAAAGGGCCAGGAGCGGTGACCCTTTGCCCTGGGGGACCCCCAGCGCCCAACACGCAGCTACCCGCAAAAATGCCGCAAGGTCCCACCGAGATTTGAACTCGGATCGCTGGATTCAGAGTCCAGAGTGCTAACCATTACACCATGGGACCGGCCCGCGCGGGCAGCCCCGCCAGGCCCCTCACGGCTCCACCGCCCGCAGCGCCTCCGCCGCTAAAGGAACCCGGCCCCGGGGGCCGCGGGAGCCGGGTTGGGGCAAGGAGAAATTGAAGGCAGGGACCCGGCGAGGCCACCGGCAAAATGTGGATAGTCGCCCGAACAGGGACTTGAACCCTGGACCCTCAGATTAAAAGTCTGATGCTCTGCCGACTGAGCTATCCGGGCTCTTATTTGGGGGCTCCTACCGTCTCCTCATGGGTTTTAGAGAGTTTGAGCGTTTTGGTTCAGGGTGTTTTGGTGGTTCTCTGGAAATGTGAAGTATGGGGCGGGGAGGCTGGTGGAGTTACGGGATGCTTGGAGTGAAAGCGATGAGAACGCTCGGGCAGGGCGCGAGTGCGCCCTGGAGTTCAGAGAGGGGAAAGGGCAAAAAGAACGTTTCTGCGTTCGGAGGGAAGAGGACACGGGGACACGGTGCCTAAAGATTTGAAGGGGAAAAAAAGGTTCCGTGATCGGCGAGCGGGGTGGGGAAAACTGACACGAAACCGGCCCCGAGACCGCACCGGGCCGCGCTGCCGGGGGGCGCTGGGCGGAGCTTCCTTATATAGACCGGGGGCGGACCTGAGTGAGAACCGCCCCTTTCCAGGCTCCAGCTCCCGCCTCCCGGCCTCTCTCCGACCAATGGGAAGGCCTCCGGCTTGCGGCGCGGCCAATCACAGCCCAGCTCCAGCGTTGGATGGTGAAGCCGCCCTTCGGACTGCGAGCCGTGGCCGGAGCCCGACGTTCGGGCAGCTCAGAATGCTTCTGCCCGCTAAATAACGACCGAAGAAACTTTAAAAGCCTCAAGTTTTTAGACTTATTACAAAAAAAAAAAAATAGACGGAAAGGCGAACCGGCTGCCTCCTCTTAACCCCACGGTATGCTTGTATCAAGAAAGAACTTTAATAAGGTGGAAAAAACAAAACTCGCTTAAACAACTTAAATTTCTCTATGCAACGCGAGGGAAGAAGCGAGGATTGCAGTCGGCAGCCTGCACAGCAGCCATCGCCGCCTCGCCATGGAGTTTCCCCCCCAAGGCTCTCCTCGCTCCACCGTTGAACCCCACACCCTGGCCCCCGCCACGCCACCCACTCCCCTTTATAACCTCTGGTCGCCGCTCATCGCTCGTTGATTGGCTAACGCTTCGCCGCCCCGCCCACCACGAAGAAACGCCACTCCGAAGCTCCGCCTGCAGTCCCGTCTGTGGCGCTGCTCTCCTATTGGTCTTCCGAAGAGGAGGCAGCATAACCAATGAGAGGGCGCCGTTTCGATCCGCCTCAGGGTATAAAAAGGCAGGGCCGGGGCGCGGCGCTCTTAGTCACGGTGCGAGCCGGGCGCAGGAGATGTCGGGGCGCGGGAAGCAGGGGGGCAAGGCACGGGCTAAGGCCAAGTCGCGATCGTCCCGCGCCGGTCTCCAGTTCCCCGTGGGCCGCGTGCATCGCCTGCTGCGTAAAGGGAACTACGCTGAGCGCGTGGGAGCCGGTGCCCCCGTTTACCTGGCTGCTGTCATGGAATATTTGACAGCTGAGATCTTAGAGCTGGCAGGCAATGCTGCTCGGGACAACAAGAAGACTCGCATCATCCCCCGGCACCTCCAGCTTGCTGTGCGCAATGATGAGGAGCTCAACAAGCTGTTGGGGGGTGTCACTATCGCCCAGGGAGGTGTCCTGCCCAATATCCAGGCTGTGCTGCTGCCCAAGAAAACCGAGAGCCACAAGGCTAAGGGCAAGTGAGGCAACAGCAAGCGGATTTGTGAAGGAACACATTTTTCTCTCTTCAAACCCAAAGGCTCTTTTAAGAGCCACCCACTGCATCAGGAAAAGAGCTGGAAGATCAGGGTGAGCCGTGTTTGGTTTTGTGTTGGTGCTGTGCTGAGGTCTAGAAGCACGTTTTATTTAGCAGGTCCTGAAATCGCTTTAGGATTAAATCATTTGGACCATACTGGGATGCAGGTGATGCCCAAACCTTCAGAATAAAGGGTGAATGGTGTCCTGGAGAAAATACCCCGTGCTTCTCAGGCACAGCCACTGTGTTCCTCTATACTGCATCCTTTTAAATTGGCTTTAAATTGATTTACAGTGAGCATCTCAGGGCTATTACCTTCATTCTCCCTCAGGTGGATGGAGCCTTCCCCTGTTCTGCTACCCACAGCAGGGGAGTCAGGCTGAGAAAGATATCTCAAACCCTGCTGAATAAAATCATTACCACCCCAAAGCATTAATAAAAGCCCTTATTAACAACCCCCAGGGGAGTACCTCCTATAAATAAAGACCAGAACACGTGGGTGGCCCCAAGGGGGGGGGGCGTTGGGGTGAAACTGGGGCCACCCCCCTCCTTTAGAGCTGGTGCAGCGGTCACTGCGGGGCTTTGTGATGGCTCTGCCCGGGTGCACCTGCTCCAGCCCCCCGTGCACTTAAGATGGAGCAGCTCGGCTTGCGGCTACGCTGCCGCCTCTCGTCTCCCTTCTTCGCCCTTCTCGTCCCCGCCTTCTACGGGGCGGGCGCCGGGACCCGGGGGAAGCACGGGCGCCGCTCGCATTGAGACGTTATGCAAATGAGGGCTCCATTTGACGCTCTCTCATTGGCTGAAAGGGCACCACGCGGAGCAGTTCATCGCGGAGCGTCGCCGACCACACCACTGAGGCGGCTCCAAAGTGTACGCACTGATTGGTCCGCTGCGGAATCCATTCGGCCAATGGCCGTGTTCCCTTTGCATCCCGCCGCGCAGCTGAAATCTACCCGAAAGCTTTCCCTAAGGGCTCTTTAGGGCACCGCCTTTACAGATGGTGGCGAGTTGCCAAAGGGCTAGAGCAGGGGATAAAAATATAACTGCATTTATACAACCCCCGAAACCATATCCCAGTTCACCTCTTCATATTATTTTTGTTACCTGCACTGCATGCTTCCAAGGTCGCTATGGGCCAGGCTAGACCCTCAGCTCATTGCCACACAACAGTAGTGACTGTAGTCGGGGAATAAACACAGTCTAACCACAGCAGCTCCGAATTACACTGTTCAGGATGCAGGAAAAACTCTCATGGTTCCCAGATAAAGAATAAGGGGTACAAACAGCAGCATGACAATTTAATTCCCCAGCAAAACACAACGCTAGATTATCCATTTTTTTTTTTTAGATTGATCTATTGCACATCCTTAAAAAAATATTTTTTTATAAGTAACGCTTTATTTTAGCATCCCACAGAAGCTTCATTAAGTTCTGACCTTCAGTAATTCTGACCAGATCCCTTACTGAAAGGTAAGCCTTAAAGAGAAACTAAAGGTGAAACTACCACCACACGCGGCCTACCTATATGCATCTAACATTGAAATAAGAAATCTATCTATATAAACGAAAACTTTCCTCTGCGTACAAAGGGCCACAAGACACAGAACAAAGACTACCCCACCCACGCACCCTCCCCAACACCGTCGCCGCTGAGCTCTCTATCCCCCCTCCCCCCAGCCTTTTAAAGGCTAGAGTCGGACCTGATTGAAACCTGCATCGCAGCTCCCTGTGCTCCCCCCCACCTTGCAGTGACGTTTGCTCCCACACGGACCAATCGGAGCAGGGCAGCTGTTTGAAAGCGACGTTCGCGCCCAGGCTCGGTTGGATCCCAGCACCTTGGACTCAGCGAGACCCCCTCCAAGCTACCGTTTATCACCTTCCTATGAACAGGCACCAACCCTGTAACTGCAGCCCCCAGAGCAGATACTACTAGCAGATACAAAACAATGTATTTCGAAAATATTTTTTAAAAAATGTTTTAAAGGTATCTCCAAACCTTGCACACAATAATGCAAGCTACCATAATCCACAAGACAACATCGTGGGTATCTCGGAAGCAATAGCAGCTCTTTTGGAAAAAGGTGGGTGGCTCTGAAAAGAGCCGTTGGGTTTTGAGTTGAGCCGAGCAGGTCCTGCAGCTGGGTCCCGGTGTTTTACTTAGAGCTGGTGTATTTGGTGACTGCCTTGGTGCCTTCGGAGACGGCGTGCTTGGCCAGCTCACCAGGCAGCAACAGCCGCACAGCAGTCTGGATCTCCCGGGAGGTGATGGTGGAGCGTTTGTTGTAATGTGCCAGGCGCGAAGCCTCACCCGCGATGCGCTCAAAGATGTCGTTGACGAAGGAGTTCATGATTCCCATGGCTTTAGAAGAGATGCCCGTGTCAGGGTGCACCTGCTTCAGCACCTTGTACACGTAGATAGAATAGCTCTCCTTGCGGCTGCGCCGCCGCTTCTTGTCGCCCTTCTTCTGCGTCTTGGTCACCGCCTTCTTAGAGCCCTTCTTAGGGGCGGGCGCTGACTTAGCGGGCTCAGGCATTGCGCTATCGCTGCGGTCACCTCCGCCTCTAAAAAGCTAAAGAACGAGTGAAGACGCGGAGCCGGCGGGGCCACTTTTATAGCGGCCTTATGCAAATGAGCGGCTCCAGCTCTGCGCGTTCCCATTGGCTGAGAAGAAGCAGGCGGCCCCGCGCAGAGGGACACCCTGCATGCAAATACGGCGGCTCCAGAATGCGGGCTCTGATTGGACAATAAGGGTGTGCCGGCCGGCCAATCGCATCGAGCCTTTTGCATCCCTCTTTTTGCATCCCTCCGCTCCCTGCACAGGAAAAGCAGGGACCGTCCTGAACGTTCAGTGCCGGGGCGCAGCCGCCGCTTGGGGCCGCGGCAAGCACC
The DNA here is from genome assembly GCA_011074415.1 of Stictonetta naevosa. Lineage (NCBI taxonomy): Eukaryota > Metazoa > Chordata > Aves > Anseriformes > Anatidae > Stictonetta > Stictonetta naevosa. The sequence goes on from JAACYO010021142.1 coordinate 6,312, forward strand.
GAGCGCGGCGCCCCGCCGGTTCCCCGCGGGCACTACAGGAGGCTACGGGAGCGATCGTTCCTTAGGGACGGGGACACGGCGCTGAAACTGTTCCGGTGCACTTTATCCCGGGGCCGCCCGGCTCCCTTGGGCTGGGTTGTGGAACAGCCCTGGCGGGGCGTTCCGGAGGAGCGGGGCAGAGAAACGGCGCCTGAACTGCTCGGTGCAGGGCCCCGCGGAGCCGGGAGCGCTCCCGGCCGCTCCACGGAGCCGCCACCGGAGCCACCAGCGCCCTCCCCTGCAGGCTCCTCCCCTCCCGCACGAGACAGCCAATCAGCGCCGAGCGCGCGGAATTCAAACCGGCTGCCTTCTCCGAGCTGCACGCTCGTGGCTGGGCGGCCAATGGGGAGCGCGGCGCTCTCCCGCCACACCAGCAGGTGCGCGCGCAGCCAATCAGGATCGAGGCGGGGCTATAAAGGGCGGCTGCGGAGCGGTGGTGTTCAGATGGGGGCGGCGCTTCCATTACGAGCAGCAGCGTGAGGTTCCACCATACAATACTATATTAGGGTTGACTTAAAGTCGTTTATTTAAGATCCTTTAACATCTTTTTCTCTACTTTTTAATAACGGTTATCGGGGGCATTGGTGGTTCAGTGGTAGAATTCTCGCCTGCCACGCGGGAGGCCCGGGTTCGATTCCCGGCCAATGCATTACAATTTCTTTTATATTTTTTTATCAACCCTGAGCCTCACCGCAGGCAGCGCTCGCAGGAAAGGCCGCGTTTCATCCCCTTTTAACAAAGCTGTAGTTTGATATTTCTTTAGTCGAGGAGAAAGCGCAGAGGAAACGGATTTAAGTAGGGAAGCACCGAAAATGTGAAATATTTTAGAGAAAAAAAAAATGAAAGGGGTGGAAGAAAAGGGAAGCCCAGCGTCCCTGGGTGGGCTCGAACCACCAACCTTTCGGTTAACAGCCGAACGCGCTAACCGATTGCGCCACAGAGACCCGCGATGCCCGATGTGCTGGCTGCTGCTCCGCTGGGTGGAAGATGCTGAGGGCTCGCAAAATTGCACGGGGAGAGACACAAAAGAAAGGGGGGGGCATGGGAAAGAACAAAGGGGTTCCCTTCTCGGGAGCTGCAGCAGCATCCTCACCTGCACCTGAAAAAAAGGGGTGGCTTGGGAAATTGCCCTTGGGGGAGGTTTTGTAGATGTAAAATAAATAAAGGGGGGGGACCCCGGGGCACGCCTTCAGGAGTAGTGGGGGCTCAGCTATAGGGACCCCCACGCGTGCCCCCAGATTTCCAATGGGAATCCCTCCCCTATCTACAGAACTGCCTGGGAATCCTGAAAAAACATTTGCAAATAAGGGAGTGTGAAAACCGCGCGTTTATAAAAAAAAATAATAATAAAAAAAAAAAGAGGGAACCCCACTTGACGATGGGACAACGTCTGTAAAACAAGGGGTAGCTGAGCGGAGAACACGCCCTCGATAAACGGGAGATAAATACACTAAAACGGGTGAAAAGCAAAAGGTTCGCCCGCCGACGAGGATGGGATTCGAACCCACGCGTGCAGAGCACAATGGATTAGCAGTCCATCGCCTTAACCACTCGGCCACCTCGTCCCGCAGTTCCCGCCCGCCGCCGCGGCGCCATGGCGCGCGCCAGGTCCTCGGCCGCCGCCGGGGGGGAGGAGGCGGAGCCAAGGGCGACGGCGGGCGCGGGGGTCGCGCAGGGGATGTAGCTCAGCGGTAGAGCGCATGCTTCGCATGTATGAGGTCCCGGGTTCAATCCCCGGCATCTCCACAGGCAGTTGGCTGCATTTTTCTTTCATTTTTTTTTATTATTATTATTATTTTTTTTTTTTTATCCGCACGGTAAAAGGCTCCGGTGATTCCTTCTCTTTTGCTTTTATTTTTACCCACTTCGTTGTAATTACGCAATTCTTCTATTTGAGGCTTATCAGGCTAAAGTGTAGACACATTCGTAGAGCAGCAGAGTGGCGCAGCGGAAGCGTGCTGGGCCCATAACCCAGAGGTCGATGGATCGAAACCATCCTCTGCTAGTTTTTTTTTCCCCTCTTCCTTTAAAACCTAATTTCTTTCCTTCTCTGCTCAAAACAGGCTCTGCGGCTCATCACAGCTCTCATGCGAGGGACTTTGCCATATTTTTTTTCGGAGATTTTATGAAAAGCTGCTAAACAGTTAATTACTGCAAATACTATTAATCATAATTAATGACAATTTTATTACTCATTGATGATAATACATTTAGCAGTAATCGTTATTAATGATAATTTTATTCCTGATATTATTAATCATAAGTAATAATATTTTTCTTTATAATGGTAATTTTAGTAGTGATAATTATTGAAGATAATTTTATTAATGGTTTCATTAATCATAATTAATGGTAATTTATTACTAATAATTATAGCTTATTAATGATAGTGCAGTTTTGTAAAAAATATTTAATAGTGATTACTTTTTAATAATTATTGCAGAATAGTAACTAATACCTCCCTGGGTAAATCTGGGGGAAAGAGAAGGGAAAGGCTGCCAGGACAGAGCTTGGGATCAGAGGGAAAAACTTGAGGAAAGGAGATTTCTGACAGAAGCAAAATCAAAGCCAAGCTTTAGAAGTGAATGAAAGACAGAGTATATGGTTATATAAATTCTACTTTACGTATGATTTTATGTATATAAATATATATATACATATTTCTTTGCAATTTAGAATATCAGTCAGAGCTGCTGAACTGCAAGAATAATGAAGGCAAGGACCTACCTCTTAATGGAGACAGGAGTTAGGAGTTGTTTTCCATTCAGTTCAGAGCCTTAACACACTTAATAAACATGGCTTTTTTTATATTCATTTATTGCTTCAGAAGTCACCTTATTTTTCTGTGTTTTCTAATACAACTTGAATTCAGAGAGTCCAGGTGGTCTGTACAGGTGGGTTACTTGACTTGCCAATAACTGACTGGTTCATCAGGCTCTGGGGCTGGTGTTGACAGTCTTAGTTTTATAAAAGTGCCTCACTTTAATACCTTTTACCCATGACCTGGAAGAGGAGAAAAAGTGCACCTGCAGGTGCTGCCCCTCTGTTTTCAACCTTTCTGAAGGATTCAGGCTGAACGAACAGACGTTGTTTCAATCTGTCTCTTTTACAGATTAGTGTTGTAATAGTAAAAGCATTGTTGTGTTTGTAGCTATTTCATTATGAATTTGCCTTTTTAAAATAAAAAATAAGAATAATAAACGGTGTCCCCTCTGAGGGCTATCCCAAAGTAAACCTTTTCAAATGCACAGAGTACAATGATTTCTATATAGTCATTGGAAGCTGGACTCGGTGAACATTGTGTGTCCCTTCCAACTTAGGATATTTAAATTCTATAATTTTAATTCCTTCTGCTAAGGATAAACTCCTTACTACCATCAAGTGAATTTCTTCCCCTGGTCTTACAATTTTTTTGCACAAGAACAAAACTTTTCTGCAAGCAGCTGCCCTGGGATTTTCACAGGACCCATCAACTTTTGGATCAAACTTTGAGGAACCCAACCCCACCTGACTTAGACACAGACTTAGTTGTTAAAACTGGATTGCTCAGGACTTCATCCAGAGAAAGCACAAAGGAGGGAGAACACACAGTCACCCCCTGCAATGATTCTTCCCTGCACCACCACGCCGCGTGCTCTTCCAACTGATTAACAGCTCAGAACAGGAATGAGAAAGCTGCTCCCCAACAGTACCAGAGGAAGAACGCTGCCCAGGATGATCGTAGTTCCGGAAGAGGAAGAAAAAGAAGGAAAAACGATTAAATAATTTAAAAAAAATACATAAATATTAAATAAACCACCGAGAAGCAGGTCTGCGTGCCGGCTTTGGCGCCAAACCCGACGCTTTCGAGTTGAAGGCCGCCTGCTGATTGGCGGGCGGAGCCGTGGCGCCATTGGTCGCAGAGATAAGGGGCGGGGCGGCCCCCGCGCTCCGCTCGCAGTTCCCCCTCAGGTCCGCTTCGGATCTATAAATACCTTTGGGGGCGGCAACTCCTGGCAGTTCATGGGGAGGGTAGGAAGGGAGTGGGGCCGCGGGTGGGGGTTTCTTGCGGTCGGGGTGCCTTGGCATCACTGGGGCTGGTGTTTGGTACCTAGGGGATGGGTTATCGTGACGTCATATTAGTGTATCTTTTTCGTCACTTCTGCTGAGTTAAGCTCTCTTGGGAGCGTTGTGGTGCTGTGCGTTACGCCCGCTGCCTGTCCTAATGCAGGTGGCCGTAACTAGGTCTCGCTCTCTGCAGCGTGTCCAAGTGCTACTTGTTCAGGTGGGGGGTAGCACCACGCAAAAAAAGGCGTCGAATCCCTTCGCGGGGGGGATGCCGACGCCTTTTTCCCTGCGGCCAACACGCAGAAGGTTCTACCCTATCCCTAATCCAGGTCCAGGGCTGTTACAGGGGGTGGGAGGAAAAAAAAAAAGAAAAGAAAAATAAAATAAAAAAGGAAAAATATCTCATCCTCCCCGTCGGGGAATCGAACCCCGGTCTCCCGCGTGACAGGCGGGGATACTTACCACTATACTAACGAGGAAGGGGCTGAAAAACGTTTCCTCGGGTGCGGTCCTGAAAGCGTTCCCCCGCCGGAGCTGCCATCGCACGGGGCCGCGCAGCACCGGGAGCCGCCGCCGGCAAGCGGCTCTGCTCGGTGCCGCCTTCCCCGAGCTGCTCTGGGAGGGGAGAACCGGCGGCGGTGGCTGCAGATGGAGGGAGAGGGCGGCTGCCGCTCGTAAGTGGCGCCGTGGCTTAGTTGGTTAAAGCGCCTGTCTAGTAAACAGGAGATCCTGGGTTCGAATCCCAGCGGTGCCTCCCTTCTATCGTGCATATGTCGCGATAGAAAGTGGTCCTTATTTTCTACACTTCACTTATTATTTCCTTACACATTTTCTATTAAAATCTCGTCCCTGCCGCCCCGGGAAAAGGGGCAGGGTCGATGCAACCCTTTCCTTCCCCCGTGGAGCTGTTCCCCCATCCGCTGCTCCTCCCGGGAAAGGAGCCTTGCACCGGGAATGGTGTGACCGGAGAGATCGAAAAAGTGAAAGTGAAACTGGGCAGCAAAGGGAAGAAAAAAAATAAATTTGAAAAAACAAACCTATTCCCTGACCGGGAATCGAACCCGGGCCGCGGCGGTGAGAGCGCCGAATCCTAACCACTAGACCACCAGGGAGCGATATGGAACTTTCTCCTGTAGACTCTGAAAAGCCAATCTAAGACGTGAAAACTTATCTTTTTATCCTTTTTTTAAAAAAATAATAATAAAAAAAAAATAATAATAGCATTTTAAACGCTTCCTCCCCAACATGACGGTCGCAAACGTTCTGCAGCCTCCGCGGCGGCCCCATAAAGGCTCGCTGGAATTAACCGCGGCACTGCAGCAGCTAGCTCAAACAGAGCGCGGAGCACTTTAAATAAGGCGTTAATTGTAATTAATATAAATAAAAGGAGGGAGGTGTTTGTGTAGGGAGCTGAAGGTGAGTAGATCTGAGAAAAAACCTTACAGGGACGCAAGAAGGGAGGTGGCTATGATTCTATCATTCTATAAACGGCCGCTTGGGGCCGCCGTGAGCCCGCACATTTCCTCGCAGCGCCGCCGCCTTCTGCACGTCCCCCCCGCATAGCCCCCACCTTTTATAACCTCGCTGCGACCCTGATTGGCTGCCCGCAGGGTGTAGAGCTTCCCATTGGCTGCGCGCGGGGCGAAGGCGGGGGGATGGCTTTGAATTTCCCGCCCTCTGCGCTGATTGGCCCGGCCCCGCTGCTGCTGCCCTGGGGCGGCTCCACGGGGGAAGGAGGGGGGAGGATGCGAACGGCGCACAAGGATTGGCTGAGCGGGAGGGCGCGCTCCGCAGCCGACCAATCAGCACGCGCGCTTTGGATCCGCCCTGGGGGAGCGAGAGAAGGCGCTGCCGAGGGCACCAGGGCCGGGCTTGCTCGGGGGCAGCCGAGGCCGGGCTTCGGGCACGGTTCGGCCTCCAAGGGCCGGGCTGGGCCCGCGTCCCCCCGAGGAGCGGCGATGGTGGAAAGCCAAGGATCGCGGCTGAGTCCCCGATCTGTAACCCAGCAGCTTTAATCACCTGTCGGAGGGTAATTACCCCCCCTCGGGCACCAAGCAACGGCCACGCCACCAAACCCGGGGACAAGGCAACGCCGGGGGCCGAAATCCATCACCAGAAATAAGCCGGCTCCAGGTGCAGCCGTGGTGCCGGTGAGACAGCCCTGCAGAGCCGGGAAAGGCGTGCAAGCGGCGGGTGACACACGTTGGCAGCAGGTGACACGGGCGGCATGCACAAGCGGTGGGTGAGACGCAAAACCGGCGCCACGCAAAGGATCGCGAGGTGCACAACCAGCGTGTGGCACGCACAACCGGCGTGCGGCACGCACAAGCAGCGCCCGGTATGCACGAGCAGCAAGGTGGCATCACCCTGCTTGGGTGACAAACACAAGCAGCGTGTGCAATGTTGCGACAGCACGCAATCCGGCGTGCGCCCGCCACGCCAGCGCTGTTCTCGCCCCGTTACAATGCGTCGGCCCCGCAACCTCTGCCTGAGCCCCGTCACGCGCCCCGCAGAGGAATCCCGGTGACACAGGGAGGCAAAACCCGGAGCACAAAATCAGGGTGAAATCAGGAAACTGAAGCACCGCGACGGGAGGCAGGGAGTGGAAGGGGCACCCGGCCCCCCCCCAGAGTCCCCTAAACCCATCCAGCTTTGCACTGGATGGGTAAAAAGCTGAGGAAAGTCCCAAAACGGAGCCGTTTCATCCCGAAGCAACGGGAACTGGTGCCACCCGTCGTCCTTGTCCCTGCGACGAGTCACTCGGGGCTGAGCCAGGCACCGGCCTCCTCCACGGCCCGGGGGACGACGAGGAAAACCTCGCAGAGCCCTTGGGCGAGGAAATCCTGGAGGAAAGCCCTGCCGGAGGGAGAGGAGGGAGGTGGAGGTGGCACCGGGCATCCCCCTCGGTGTCCCCTCGGTGTCCCCCCGCTGTACCTGAGCTCGGCCTCACCGCCGATGCGGGCGGGCGCGCGGAGCTTGGAGTCCAGGTTGTAGTAGGTGCCACCCAGCTGCCGGACGGCCAGCCAGTGCTTGCGGCGCAGCGGCAACGCCACGAAGCCCAGCGAGACGTGGGAGGGCACGTTGAGGATGAAGCCCACGATTTGTCCCAGCACCAGGCGCTCCAGCGACCTGCCGGGGGAGAAAATGGGGTTAGGGAGCTCAAACATGGGTCTGGGGGGCTTGAAACTCACATTAAGGGACTTAAAAATGGGGTATAGGGGGATTAAAATAGGAGTTGGGGGGATCAAAAGCAGCAGCAGAGGTTCAAAAGCCATGTTTAGGGGCCAAAAGAACAGGGGAGGAGGGCTAAAAGGGGCGCTGAGGGGATAAAAAATGAGGTGAAGGGGCTCCAAAGCAGCAGTGAGGGGCTCAAACATGGTGTTGGGCTAAAAAGTGGTAGTAAGAGGCTCCAAAGCAGCATTAGGGGACTTGAAACTCATGTTAGGGAGCTTAAAAGGAGACAAAGGAATTAAAATTTGGGTTGGTGGCCTCAAAAGCAGCTGCAAGGGCTCAGAAGTCACGTTAGGAGCTCCAAATCTGTGCTGAGGGTTAACAGCACCAGTGGGGGGCTCACAAAATGAGATTAGAGGGATCAAATATGGCAGTGGGGGGGGGGGTTAAAATGCCACGAGGGGTTCAAAACCAGCGTTAAGCTCCTCAAAAGTGGCATCAAGTGGTGTCAAAACGTGCATTCAGGGCTTGAAGCCCACGTTGGAGGCTTCAAAAGGAGGTTATGGGGCTTAAAACCTACATTTGGAGACTCAAAACCCATGTTTGGGGGCAAAAAATGTGGGATTAAAGGGCTCAATAGCAGGGCTGGGGGCTCAAAAACAGCACTGGGGACTAAAGCCTACTTTTGGGGGTTAAACAGCAGGGTTAAAGGGCTCAAAGCATGCGGGGTGCTCAGCAGTAGGATTAAATGGCTCGAAAGCAGAGTTAAAAGGGCTCAAAACCCACATTAAAAGGTTCAAAAATCGGACTACAGGGCTCAACAGTGAAGTTAAGGAGCTCAAAACCCACAATGGGGGACTTAAAAGAGAGGTTAAAGGGCTCACTAGCGGGGTTAAGGGCTTCAAAAGTAGTGCTGGGGGCTCAAAAAACACGTTGGAGGGCTCAAAATGAGAGTTAATGGCCTCAAAACTCACAATAGGGGGGGTCAAACATGGTATTGTGGGACTAGAAAGCAGCGTTTGGGGGTAAAAAACAGCACCCGGGGGGGTAAAAAGGGGCACCAATATGGGGTTAAAGGGTTCAAGAGCAGGGTTGGGGGCTCAAATCCTATAGGGGGAACCTTAAAACCTGCAGCGGGGCGCTCAGTTGTGGGGTTAAGGGGTTCACAAGCAGAATCTGGGGTCTCAAACCCCACATTAGGGACTGAAATAATAGCTATGGGGCTAAAAGAATTCCTCGGGGTTCAAAAACCAGGATCGGGGGCTCGAAAACTGTGCCGGGAGCTTGTGAGCGTCATTTTGGGGTGAAAAAAAGAAGGTTTTGGGGGCTCCTCACCGGCGCTTGTCCCACCAGACGGCCGCCAGCCCCAGGCTCTGCAGCGCGGCCATGATCACGTTGACGTCGTAGTT